>CM031238.1:706743371-706808371 GCA_018340775.1 Taxus wallichiana var. yunnanensis | reverse complement strand
CATGATAGAGTATGAAATAATTGTGTACCTATAGGCTTGATTTGACTAACAAGAGTTAGAAGAGGTTATATCGTGACTCGAGATAAGTTATACACTGACCTAGTATGATTGACCAAGCATGCTACATTTGCAAGAAAAGACCATTTGTCCTCATTAGGTCCGAAACAAGAAAAATTGTGACTCAAAGTGCCTATGAAAAGTGTTAAGGGTTGTGATAAATGTATTCAGAGTTACAATTCCTAGATGAGGAATGGAAACACATAATCCTAGAGTTGACACAACTATAAAACGTATAGGAAGCCTCATTGCATAAATACAATAATGTTGACTATTGTAGAAGCCTTGATGACATGTCTCGAGGTTTGTTTAATCACAAGGTTTATCAAAGTAAATATGTCTATGGTTATACTTAAGAATGTTGCAGTTATGACCAATGGAGATTAACATGATGAGAAGCTTCAATAACCGAAAAAGTATCTAGTGGTACAAGTACATGACATCCTCAACTGCATAAGTACATGAACATTTGATGTCTAAGTGTCAAATGGTGTAAGGATAATTATCAAGGTTAATGTGAGTGCCAAATTCAATCAAGTATTTCAAAGAAGAAGTTTTACATAAGTTTGAAGGTTTATACTTGAGTTAAAGGTGGTAGAGTGTCATGTTCTTGATGCATCTAGGATGGTTTTTTTCTTCCGAGAGGATTATTCGGACCTAATACGATTATAACTTGTGTGAAGAATGCTCATAAGTATAGGGCATGATCAGAAATTAATATTACAAGTATGATTAAAGATAAGGTGCTCGGTGTTCTAGTAATTTGGATTGGTAACTGTAAAAATTGAGGGGTGGATGATTTGTCTTGACTCGGTGAAGAGTTCATTCAGGTTTGAATAATGTGTTAAGATTTAAAACTGCAATTCCTATGCTTGGTATGATAAATTAAGGGCTTATAAAACCTTAATAGACTAGGTATGACTAGGTTAAGTACTATAGATTTATTTTGTTAAGGGAAAAATTAGATGGAAGTGTGAAGAACTCCTAGTGACAATTCACCTTTATCGATTTATATGTGTTAAGCTCTAAAGTGATTTGGACAACTAAGTAAGGTAAAGGAATCCTGATAAGATGTTGAAACAAGTGACCCAAGCCTAAGAAGCTCAAAAGGAAACTAAATAGTATCACTCTCAAGGATCTAGCTGGTAAGATTACAACCTACAAAGTGTGACAGTGTATGAAAGGCACCATAGCTATGGTGAATGTTGAATAATGAAAGGTATAGGTATGGACCCTAGTGAAAAATTATTTATAGTGAGTCTCAACTTCATGGAGGATGAATAAACTGTGTGAAATGATCTATATGAAGTATACATGATGAATCATCTTAGTAAGCTCGCATATGGTGTGGACATAATTCATGTCTTAAGTGGGAACTGGATATCTACAAGAACTTTTAATTGTGTATGAGGTTTTTCTAATAATTTCAGAGCATACATATTGATTGAAGTCGAGGAGAGAAATATAGATCAAAAGGGATAATTTTTTCATTCAAAAGTGTGAAATTTGATTGATGGTACAAGTATATGGAGGCATTATTAGGTCTATATTAGTATATTTTTAGGGAGATCTCTATTGAGGCTCAATATAGTTTTATGGATATCTACATGCTACTCATGGTGAGATAGGACAATTGTCTACAAAGGAAGAGTGTTTCTGCTCAAGGGGAGTTTAAGGTAGGAACAAGAGTTCAAGAAAGAGAAACACCATCCAAGGGGGATATTTTTGACATGCAAGTTTTTTTGCTCATGTTTCCTTGTCCTTAACTATCATTGGTTCATTTCAAGTGGTCAAGAGACCTTTGTAAATGATGTCAAATGGGGAGAGATACAAAGTTTGCAATCAGAAAATAGGTATGCAAATTTTTTTGCCATCATAATTTGTAGGTTTGTAAGGTGTTTCCATCAATGAAAAGGGGGAGTTTTGGACCCCAATCATTGTTAGTAGTGTTTTCATTGATGTCAAGTGGTGTTGATGGAAAAATGGGTTGATTGGTGAAGTGAAGAAGTAAGGGACATGAAGGTTGATTGGTAGTGCCTTCTGAAGATGTTTGGAGCTCACAAGAGAGAGTTCAGGATGGTCTCAATGCTTTGCAGGCTTGGTTGGTGAGGAAGGAGTCTAGTGGAAGCATGGAAATGGAACCTATGATGGTATAAGCATGATAACAAGCTCTTACAATGAGTATCAGGTCAGTTAGTGGAAGTATCAGGTCAAACTAATTCATTTAGGCCTATTTCTTGAGCTTGATGAGGTATGAAAGGCTAGTACAATCCATGAAGATACCATGAGATAATGGAAGCAACCTAGTAATGTTTGCTAGGTCATATTTGATAAAAACAAGGCTTGGTTTAGGTCTTGAAGGAAATATTCAATAGTTAGCCAAAGTTTCCCTTGAGGAACCCAAATGTTCTTATATGAAAATGGGATTGGTCAAATATTCACAAGAAAACCTATGAGCAAACAACATAGGAAGGTGTAGAGTAATGTCTTGCAATGATCCATGTCAAATTTCATCGATTCTCAGAATGGGTATTTTGAGTTATTCGAGTTGATCTAAACTCGCCTTCTTGAAAAGTACATTTGGAGTTGTCTAGATTCTTACATCTCAAGAAACATTATGAAAGATTCTTTGGATAAATAATAGAATAAATTTTTGTAGTATACTCTAAGCCTGAGGTAATGTAAATTTTTTAGGACGATTGGACTTGTTTCAAGAGAGTTATGAACATTCTTCTGAGCAAGTTCTTCTGGTGTCCAAGTAGTGCTCTGAATAGATAGGAGAAAAAAGGTGAAATTGGTCTCAAATGTCTTGTTTGATAATTTATAAGGCTTTTTAGTAGTACATTTATGATTTTTTTTCACGGTTCATATGGTATTTTAAGGACAATCTTTTAGGAGTTACATGTAGTACTTCGAGTTTTAGACTTAGCTTGAATGCTTGCTCTAAGTATAGTCTTGCATAAGACCCCAATAGTGGTGAAATGGTTGGACCAAGGGCTCCGACCCTCTTCACAAGTTCTTTTCAAATTTCTTGATCATTAAAATTGGTTCCTAGGTGAAGGTCAATGTGTTTTTGCTTGATTCTTGGAGGTGAGTCTATTGCACAAGCACACCAAATCATCAGATGTACAGAGCTTGTTGGAAGATGTATTTTGTTGAACCCTCTCTCTTTTAAGGTATTGAACATAATTATCTTGTGTCTCTTGGAGTTTATATGTCAAGTGTGAGATTGCATATGTGAATTTTATGACAAAGAAGGAGAAATTTGTATATGTGTCCATTATCATTCGTAGTACAAAGTGGATTCTTTTGTGTAAGATGGTATTTTCACATACAAAGGATTAATAAATGCTTGAAATGTGTTTTATATGTTGAATGGATCTCAAGAATCCATCAGAGAATACTCTTGTCAACCCAAGTTGAAGGCACAACTCCAAAACATAATATGAAGCGTTACTTATATGAACTATGTCAAGTCGTGCAATCCGAGAATTTTTTTGGTCTCTGTGAACAAATTAAGGCATCTCGGGGCAAGTAAACGCATAAAGAAGGTGTAAATCATTCTCTAAAGGTGACAACAATTGAGGTTTTAAATTTTCATTAATAATTGTATGATATTTCAATTGTTTAAGAGGCTCGGGTTGTCTCGAGTCCATAACCCTAAGCTAGGGTTTTCCAAAGATGTTTTTGCTCGAATTTTTTTTTCAAACCAACCAAAAATCACAAAAATTGTAAAAATATTTGTATGGACTAGTCGACCATTTTGAAAAAGGAATCAATGAATTTCATTAAATATATCTTGAGAATTTCATGACAACCATGTCTTGCCATCGTTTTTGATAGTTAGTTTGAGTTTCTTGCACTTTTGAAAAATTAGATCAAATTTCTTGTTTATATTGGTTTCAAAGGATTCATCAAGGTTGAAAAAGCTTAATTTCTCTTAAAATACATGATTTTCTCTAAATAGTGAACAATTAGCCTACTAGAAATATGTCATAGTCTTGTGCTCTAACTCAAGAATGTTGCTCAAACCTTCTCAATCGAAATAGTTAGATGAATTTACCATTGTGGAAAGTTTATAACTCTATGAGCATGTTTTGAAAGCCTATTTTACTCAAATAAAGGATGTAAAAAGTCAAGAAGTCGGTCTTTTCAATGTTCCAAGATAGGGCAATTACAGATCTTAAAGAAATAACTGTGTGAATAGGTCATTCAAAGTGGTGCAACTCATACTATCGGATCTCATGAATTCCTTGACCTATAAATAATCCCAAACATCCTTGAATATTGCTCTAACTTGAATAATTAGGATGAAGAGAAAAATCCTTTTTGCTTGAAGACAATAATTCAGAGCTTTCAAGCTCAAACCTTTAGAGAATTTTAAATGATTTTGAATATGAGTCTAAGTTGATGGAAAGTGAAGAGTTTTTTTTTATTTTGGTGAAGAGCTCAAGGTCAAGTCGTTAGGACAAGTTGAAGAATTACAACTTGAAGTTGTTGATTGTTACTTTGAAGAATAAAGTGGGGATATATGTGTAAGGGAATTTGAATAAACAAAGACAGTTTGTGACTCGAATTCATTGTGATATAAAGGAAGTGTTGTGAGTATTATAGATAGGAAGACACCAAGAATAATACAATGAATATATATATATAGAAAATTAGGTGGTATGATGACTATGTGTATAGAAAAATAGTGAATGTATGCACACAATGAAAAATAGAGAACTGATAATGGTGGAGATAGGATCTGTGACCAAGGTAAAAATGAATAATTGAAGGCTATTCAAGACAATGCAAGGGTGTGAAGAAGAAATCAAAGGACTGCAATTGAAGTGTTGATGAATATGATGAAAGATCAATGAACAATAGTAATGTGTAAGAGTGGTTTGAATATGAAATCATATAGAACTTAAAACTTTAGATTGTTTTTAAAGAAGAATTCTAAAACACGCTTATCTAGCAAGTGGAATAAAGGCATAAAATGGAAGTGAAGTGTAAGTCCGACATTCTTGAAAGTGCAAAGGTGTAAAATCTAGGAATAAGGTGTATAACATGAGCAAATGAACAAGTTGTGCTAGAAAGGAGATTATGATCTATTAATTAAGCTAAAAGTAGCTAGATGATAAAATTACAAAATTGTTATTGTATTTTTGTAAGGGGTGCTTGGGTTACGAGGGATACGAGCTTCTTGCAAGTTGTAGCTTGCTAAACCAACTTAGTTGGTTCTAGAAGAACTGTGAAGTGGGTGCTTCTCAGGTTGAGTGGGTGCTCAACCAAACTAGAAATCATTGTATGTTAAGAAAGAGTGTTATTAATAAAGAGCCTTGATTTCAAGTGGGTTTTATCCCTATATGGGTTTCCCACTATAAATTTGGTGTCATGTGTACTTTTCTTCTTGCATGTACTTCAATTTGTTCATGGTTTTATTTTTGTTTCTAGTCAAGAAGGTTTAAAGGTTGTAAATTGATCTGCACTGATTCACCCCCTCTCTCAATTCTTGTGATATCCAACATGATCATCATGGGGCCTCCGGAGTGGAATATGAGCCAAAATAATTAAACTTGTTACCATGCCTAGTTTAGAGGGTGAATCATTGGCGTACATAATTCTTTAACTGTACACTACCATTTTGGATCCAAAGATGCCCACTGCCCATACAAATATTTAAATCAAGTATGTTAAATTAGCGATCCTTAACATCAACACCCATAAATTCATCTATAAATAAATACCCATTAAAAATAGGGATACATTATTTTGAACCCTTATTTAGTGTAAGTCGAATGAAATAAAATTACATAGCCAAAATAAACAGAGAAACTCATCGATTAAATAAAATAAGACCGTCGTTGATATATTTAAGGGCCGTTGGGATTGAAACAGGGAAGTAGCATCGAAAGGTAAACAAAGGTCCTAGAAACATAAACAATGTAGACAATAAGGGTAAGGAAGGCCGAAGTGCATAGTTGGCCACATTTGAATATTTATCATCATCTTATGTATTGGAAGCAAATTGTTGCGGTGCATGTGTGATCTTGTTAACCCACAAAGTGATCTTCATTCTGTTATGAAGCGGAATCCTTGTCATTGATGTAATGTTAATCAACGTAGATTTTGTGGACGTGTTAGAGGACAACCAATCCTCTTTAGATGCATATGGATGGTCGGGATATAAATGTACTTCAACAACTATAATAATCTAATCATACTTTGTAAACTTTGCAAATAAGGACGGACTGATTAAAATTATATATCAATAATTCCAAGTAGGTCATGCTTTGACATTGTTTGCACTACACTCTCTACCCTTTAATTTTTTATTGTTTTCATTTGTGGGAAGGATCATTCCCATTTGGAACATCTTTAGGTGTAATTAGTTTTGTTATAAAAAAATTGTGCACAAAACATTTAGAAAATAATAAACATGACCTTATAGTTAAAAATACTTCATGGGGCTAGGACCACATGGATTTAATGGTTTTTTCTTGCAAAGAAATTGTCAAATGTGGGATTGCATCATAATTTGATGTTTGAAGCTTGTGTGGGGGTATCGCTTAACCCATTACATCAATTGGTGCTAACTTGTTGCCCAAATATTAACCAAATTTTTAATAATTTATCATCACTACCATTTAATTGGCCTTTATTATTAATTTGGAGGACATAATTAAATTGTTTGGTGATTTTTAATTAAATCATATAAAACATAACACACACGCCACAAGTAGCAATGCATGCTCCTTGGGTTGTCTTGAGTCACTAATACCACTTGACATAGTCCTAACAAATTTTAAGATGTCAACCGATCATCTAAATAAAATATTCAAAACTTAACCAAAAGTGTCACCTCAAGAATTTAAAAATGTATAGACACCAATGTAACTCTATTCATGCAAGTGTAACTAAGTTGTGTGTGTGTGTGTGTGCGTGCGCAGCGCTGTGCGTGTGTGCATGTGTGTGTGTGTGTGTGTGTGTGTGTGTGTGTGTGTGTGTGTGTGTGTGTGTGTGTGTGTGTGTGTGTGTGTGTGTGTGTGTGTGTGTGTGTGTGTGTGTGTGTGTGTGTGTGTGTGTGTGTGTGTGTGTGTGTGTGTGTGTGTGTGTGTGTGTGTGTGTGTGTGTGTGTGTGTGTGTGTGATTGTAATTTTCCCTCTTGTGTGATGATGTCTACTCTATGTCTACTATCTCTTCCTTGATGATATCCTCCCTATGGGTGTTCCAATCTGAGTGATGGTTACTTATTTTCTTGTATCAAAGCTCATAAATTTGTAAGTAATTAGAGCTAGATCATCAAATAAAACCATAAAGTGATAAATTGAATTTCAAATGTAGGAATAAATCATTAATTCGTATACCTCTTAAAACACCTCAATTGCGATTAAATTAATTTATGTTTTTCTAAACATTGTCTATTAAGTTTAACATGTAAAAATATCTTCCAGATAATGATAAATGATCCATAAAGCATCATTAAATCAAATAATTTAGCCAATTGTTATTGTAATTTTTTTCCAAAAATAATAAATGTAATAGTAAATTTGGTTCATGACAACTTTTAGCTATGTTGACATTTACCCGAAGGAATTAGTTATTACTAGCAGGTTTGTTGGTTTATTTAATCTAGAAGTTGCATAATTGAGTTGGATCTACAAGGGGAGTATTTTTATTAGCATTGTTGGGTTGAGGAGTTGATTTGTGAAGAATAACATCTGCAATGGCTGAAAAAGAAAAAAATGAGATGAAAAGAAAGGGAAAGACATGATTTTGTTTACCCCAATGGAAAAATGGTGTTAGTAGGATTGCATTGAGTGGGGAGCTCATCCATGTATTTTTGGATGGATCGGTGAGCATTGCTGAAAAATTCAATAATGTTTTGAATGAATTTTTATATGGTAGTTGTATATTTAGGATAGATGTTATCCTCTTCTTCACCCTCCCACTCTAGATCTTTCTCAAGTAAATGTTTTTAAAAATGTGATCTAGTGGAAACCCATTGATATATATATTAGGGAATATCTTCTTAGAGTTAGTATTGTCCATGACATAATATACACAGAATAGTTATATTTGAGGAAATGATGCCCAATCATTATTTTGATTTCTATAGAAATTATCTATGTTTAATGCTAAATAAAAGAAAATAAGAAAGATTTTCTTGTAAAATTTATAAGAAGCTAAGAAACTAGGATGAGAAATATCGTAGATAAGAAGATAAAATATAAGGTACAAATGAACATGAATATGAATAAATAAAGCGTGGAGTAAGATTCACATATGGTTCACTAGAATGTAATGATGGTGAAGTCAATGTGATGAGAAATAAAAATAAACACGAATGACTCGAGCAAGGGTGGAGCAAGGTTCATGTTAGGTTCACTAAATTATACGTTAGCTAATATGGTCAATATGATTATCCTATTTCTATTATTAATAATATATATTGTAATAAGTAGAAGACCATACTAGGGCCAACACATAGGCCAAGGATAGAATGCCAAGAGCTGTGATAATCATGGATATATAAGATAATGATCCATATTCAATTGAAGGATAGGGTACCAAAACCCATGTCTAAGATATGGTATGAAATCTTATTATAATTACAAGACTGAAAGAATGATAAGAAAGTGTTGCAAAATGTTTAAGCTAAGGGTTGTAAATCCATGTGGGGGATAATAGATAAGGGTTGTAACAATATAATGGAATAGACAAACATATGTTATTTTATCCCAATCTAATACATGATAAATCAAACATACTTAATTACACCAAAATAAAGGATAGATAAGGGTTGGGGATACTTACCTTCAATGAAGACATTGTTGGTACATTAACCCCTAGGGTTAGTAGTACCTCGTTAAAGAGTTTTCCATGGGTGGATCACAAAAATGATCAGTATAAGACCTATGCAAATCAAAGTTGGGGAATCCAAAGACTTGGTTGACCTCATGGGTACAACTCATAATATTGTTTCTTTTGGTAACCCAATGCTCCAAAATAGACTTCTAAGATACCTCAAACCTCTTAAGCCCTTAAGGTAATATTTATGAACAAAATTAGAGTAAACTATTTGATTATAATATTATAGATATGACAATAATGGTGTGTTTATATATGGGTGGATAACCTCAAATCATGATCTTTCTCAGCTAATGGTATTGATTGTGGTTGATGTCATCGGATCGTAATGAAATTATTTGGATAAATCTAAATATCAACAACAATAGAATGTCAAAGAACATAAGATCATAGATAAATGATCACAATATGTAAGTATAATAGCTTATCCATTTTTAGGGGGCAACCTCTAAACCATACAATAAGACTCAAATACTCAATATGATGATGAACTACTACTTACTAACTTCTATACAATTCCTATGTTATGCCCATCACCAAGGCTAGACCACTAATGATAATATAACACATATGAAAGAGATACATCATAAGAAGTTATGATAGCCACAAGTAGGCCATATACATGCAATGGAAGATATATGATTAATGGTGTAGCATGCCCCTCCTTCAAGCAACATTGTAACCAATGTTGAGAAGGTTTGGATGTTGTTGTAGGAAAGTTACATCCTCTCAAGTTGGATCTTCATTATCTAGCTTCTCCCACTTGAACAAATACTCAATGATGACTTTTTTCCTCAAACCATTTAGTGCATATCTGAAGGATGCATTCCAGTTCTAAGATGATTCTTCCCTCATCATCAAGATCTGATAACATTGTTTGGGCTGATACCTTCTGTCTAATTACCTTCTTCAGGAAAGAAACATGGAAGAATAGATGTATTAAAGTGGTTGGACGAAGTTCCATTTTTATGATACATTACCAATCTTCTATAACACTTGATAAGGGCCATAATACTTAGGTGAAATCTTGTTATACTTCTTCTATTGTTTCAAGGAAATTTTCTTATATGGTTGTAAATGGACAAAAACCCAATCATCAATTCAAAATATCTTCCACTACGATGTTGATATGTTTGTTGCTTCATGTAATTTTGTGTCATGGCCAAGTTCTCCCTGAGACTAGAAAGTACCTCTTATTGGTGTTGAATATGCTCTTCAACTACTCAAACCCTTGGTTGGAATCTCAAAGATGAGGTGATGGATGGTGGATGGTACCCATATAATGCCAAGAAAGGAGAAATTTTAGATGAAGTATGAAAAGAGGTGTTATACCACCATTCTACCAGTGGTAACCATTAGACCCATCTCACTTGCTTATCTAAGGTAAAACAACGAAGATATCCCTCCAAGAACTTGTTTACCACCTCTGTTTTCCCATCAAACTAGGGGTGATAAGATGAACTACGAGCTAGTTGTGTGACCAAACATGAGAACAAGTTAGTCCAAAAATTACTAGTAAAGATAGGGTCTTGATCACTTACTATAATATTTAGTGTCCCATGTAGCTTCTGAACTGCATCCATGAAGGTTTTTGCTAATGTACTTGCAACAAATGGGTGTGATAAGGCACAAAATGGGCATATTTGGTAAGTTTTTCCACCACCACCATGATTACATTTCCCTTCTGATTTAGCAATCTTGTGATGAAGTCCATGGAAACATCTTCCCACCTTTGGCTAGGAATAGATATAGGTTGTAAAAGATCTGGGACTTAATTGTTTTGCCCTTATTTTACTTGACAAATTATGCATTTTGCCATAAATTTTTGGGCATCCCCTTTTAGCCCTTCCCATAAGAAATCATGCTTGATTCAATGAAAAGTCTTCAAGAAGCAATAATGCCCCCTCTTGGAAAGCATGAAGCTAAGATAGAACCCTATTTTTAAGGGTTAAGTTTCTACTTAGGTATAATATATCTTTGTACCATAAAGAATATCCTTTCCATACTAAATTTTTTTACATGCTTGATCCCGTTATGGATTCTCGAATGAGATTTTTATACCCGGTCATTTTCCCATTTGGACCGAGCCTCTTCTATCTAATATTACTTTGTAATATATATATATATATATATATATATATATATATGTCACACAACAAAGCCTCTATTGTTTCATCCTTCCGAGAGAGAGCATAAACGACTACATTTTCCTTCCCTTTCTAGTACATTTTATTTAGGAAAGGGTGAAAATGAGGGTTTTGAAAGGACCCACATCCTTGTTACAAAAATACCATATGGCTAGATATAACAATTAGGCAAAAAGAAGGAAATCCCGAAGATAACCAAAACCAAAAATGCGAACAAGAGGGAAATAACCCAATTAAATTGAGTATAATTTCTTAAGAGAATCAACTTCCTCTTTGAAAATTATAGAAGCATGTCTATTAGCCAGATTATCAAAAATTTTGATTAATTCAAGGCAGTCTGAGTTGATACTCTCCCAAGTCACGCTGGTGTGATACTTCAAGTTTTTGATGACAGTAAAATCTCTGTTGATATTTGATAGAATATTCAAGATAATGTCACTATCACCATGGTCTTGATGAGAGGTAGAATCTAGGAGTTGTACATCATCTGAAACTAGTTTTTTATCCTCCATAGTAATGTCGGAAATTCCACCCGAACAAGAGAAGGGGAGTCAGGGTAGCTTGAAGAGATCCCCAATAGGACCTCATGAATGAAATCATCGATCAATGGAGCAACCGGGAAACCGAAGACAACCGAGATGAAAAAGAGAAGATGGAAAAGGAACAATGACATGAGCCGAGGGAAGAGAAGATGAAATAGGAGAAAGTGCACAAGGACCCGACATGGGAAGGAGAGGCGAGAGAGGAGGGGGAAGATAGAGGAGTAGAGGAAAGAGGAGACACAATTCTCAAGTCGATGAATGAGAACATCGAAATCGAGTTGGGAGGCGGGTTGAGGCAATGACGGGTAGCGACATAAGAAGAAGAAGGTTGTCGAGGTGTCTCGAAGCGGGAGGTGATGACACACTTTACCTAAAATGAGATGAAATCACTCAATGGAAGCTGAAAATGTAGTAGAGGTGAACATAAGGTAAAGTAAACCATGGTGAAGCGGAAGGCCTTCCCCCTCGCGAGCCAATTTAATAGAGATTTCTAAATACCGAAATAGAATAGAAGTCGATTCACTTGTTTCCCATGGCACATATGAGAAATAAAAATGAGCCGAGGGCCATAAATGAGCTTGTATGTACCTTCTAGCATGAAGTAAGCATAACCTACTTTACAACCTGGTCCTAAAGAAGAGGAAGAGAGGCCCACTCATAACCCGATTGGTAATTTCTCGCCTTTCTTCTCTTGGCCAAAAATTCTAGCATTTCAACTTACAGGGATATCTTGAAGTACTCATCTCCTTTAAGAGAGAGGCCTATGGCCTTTGCAATTAAACCAAGAAATGATGAACTAGGTTTTTCCACCTTGACCTTTCCCTTCTCCCAAGTCATAATAATTCTACTGAGACAAGTGACAGAGTGTCCCTTTAACCATTCCATGAAAATGGAAATTCTTATAACTTGAAAGATATCCCAAACTTGTTGATACCCCTTAACATCCTCACACAATGAAGGATCAATCCTATGGATTTGGCCACCCATGATGAATTACAGAATCAAGAATGACAAGATCTCAAAAATCCTATGTTTATATAGGAAAGATGAGCAACACCACCCCTGATGGACGTACATGTCAACATTAAAGTGTACTGCATAATGTCAATAATTAAGAATCCTCTCCACTTGATCATGAAAGATATGTTCATGTTATCACATGAGCGCAAGCACAAAAGGCCATAAATAGTCTTTTTAATGATTGAAGAATAATAATTACTCTCACTTGCCACTAATGAAGGGAGACTCATCCTTATCAAAGATATAATTGAAGATAGCCCAAGAAAGCCAAAAGGTACAATAAATTAACCCTCGAGAGAAGTTAAGCTTGAGATGGAAAATCATTAGCAATCATTTTTAGAAGGTCACTTGGAAAATTTCCAAACCAAGACTGAAGGTCTTCAGAGAGGACTCCTAAATTTTCCTAGAAATCAGCCACACTATTGCCCTCACGATATATATGCTGAAACTTTATATGTTGAAAGCATGCTTTGCAGAGATCTAATATCCTTGAGGATATTACTAATAGTCCATTGACCGGGTTCCTCAGAATTTAGAAGTTTGATCAAATTTAGAGAGTTTCTCTCCATGATGAGTTTTCCCATGCCAATTTTGATAGTCATTTATAGGCCTTTAAGAATGGCTAGAGCTTCAGACTCTATGGTTAGTGCCAATGTAAAATTTAGCTACAACATCAACCCAAGGCTACCCCAAGTCATCCCTTAGAATGGATCCACCCCCGAAGCTCTAGGGTTTCCCTTAGCAGCTCCATGTAGTATTGAGCTTAAGCCATCTTGATAGGGGGACCAAGAAGTGTTAGCTTTAACAAAAGTAGAAGTCGGAGCTGCAATTGGTATCATCAGCTATTTTATCCAGGAGGAAGTAGTACATAGATTGATTTTCTTCTTGTGCTTCATCCAAATGTAGTAGTTCAATTTTTCTTGAAGACTGGAAGCAATTCTAGTGAAAACATGCCCCAAATATTGAGCCTACTCTTTAAAGATACACCTATTTATTTCCTTCCAAATACCCCATAAGAAGTGGGATAGCAACAAAGTCCAAGAAAGAGAGGCTATATGATGTTTGAAGGGAGATCTCCACTGGGAAAAATTTTCTGCAAGAGAGAAGGGAAAAACCTAGAAGAGAGTTCTAAATGAGCAAGGAACATACTCCAAAGGGAGTGAGAGAAGGGACAATGGAGAAACAAATGAGATGTGTTTTCCATGGCATTAAGACAAAGGATACAGTGAGTGGGAAGAGAAAAACCCTATGCTTGAGGTTTTCCTCAAGTAAGAACAACATCCCGAGAGGAAAGCCAAGAGAATAAACCAATTTTGGGGATAACCTAGGGCTGACCAAGAAATCTTGAGAGGAGGACCACTAGCAGGGTGAGCTTTTGACAAGTAAGCAACTTTGATGGAAAAAACACCGGTGGGGGAAGAAGGCCAAATACGTTCATCCTGAGATTGGGAAATATGAATGTATTGCATGTAAAAGAAAATTCTTAAGATAATGAATACATTGTAACTAGATGAAGCTACATCCATCCCAGGAAGGAATGTGCCAACAAGGAAAGTTATCATCCCAGCCAAAATAATCTCTAACCTTATGACCAAAAAGAGTAGTAAGTTGGTTTTGATTAGGTTCTAGAAGGGGTCACTCACTAGGGGATTATCCCTAACCACCAATCATTCCATAAGTCAATGAGTGAACCATCTCCAAGGCGCCACCTAGTACCCGACTTAAGCAAAGATTGAGAACTAATAATGGAATTCCATATAGCCGAGCCACTTGAGAGCACTAAAGATAGAAAGCCTTCAAAGGGGGGAAGATATTTGTTGTTAATAGTTAGCCAATCTTAGCTAATATGGGAAGATATTTGGGTCCTTTAGATGGGGATTGATCATTAGACACAATAGCCTAGCCCAATCTTAGCTAACATGGCTTCATTCATGTCAATGAACACGTCTGAGTCCCAGACCACCAACATACATAGGCTTACAAAATTTGTTCCAGGAGACTAAATGGATCCTTTTTTGCTCTTCGGTGTCCAACCAAAGGAAGTGTTTTTAAATTTATTCTATGCAAGAGGAAACCAAAGAGGGATTTTTAGTAAAGACATAAAATAAATAGGTAGGCTTTGAAGTGAGGTTTTTTAACCAACTAAGCTTACTCGGCTTGGGAGAAGCAATCCTTTCCAACTTGATAGTTTTTTTCTAAAAACACTCAATGACAAGAGTCCATAGAGCTTTATTTTTCCTTCCTTTGAAAAGAGGAATCCCTAAGTAGGTGGAAGGGAGATCAGCTATGTTACAACCAAATATATCAACAATTTTTTGTTCTCTGTTGTCCTGGAGTATGAATGAAAGAAATACAAATTTTAGAAAAATTGATAAGTTGCTAAGAGGCCACTTGGTAGCAATCTAGAATCCTTTTTAGAGCTCTAGCTTCGACCACCAAAGCAGAGCCTAGAAGAAGGGTGTCATCTATAAATTGACTATGAGTGTTCGCCGGGATCCTCGACATAATCTTGAGCCCCACAATAACATTAGCTTGTTTATAACCTTCAAGATCCTTACTTAAGGAGTTAGCATAAAGAGAAATAAGAAGGGAGACAATGGTCTCCCTGTCTGATTCCCTTGTTATTTGAAAAAAATCTGGTCAGGAAACCATTCACAAGAATGGAGAAACGAGGGGTGGAGATGCAATTGAGATCCAGTTACACCATTTATCACAAAATCCAATTTTTTGAGAACTCTAAAAGAAAGTTCCAGTTGACCCTATCAAAGGATTTTTGGATATCCAACTTTAGAATCATTCTAGTCATTTTAGAGTGATAGGATGAGTGGATGGCTTCATGAAAACAATAACACCCCTTGAATTAACTTTGCCACCAAGGAAACCATTTTTTTGAGAAGAGATCAGAGAATTCATAAATGGCTTTAATCTCCTTGCAAGAATTTTGGTAATGACTTTATAAGCAGTAATGCAGAGGCTAATCAGGTGAAAATTTTGAAATTGATTTGGAGCCCATAGCCTTGGGGGCTAGAGAAATGAAGGTATTATTCTAGTCCTTTAAGAGAGATTCATTGACTTGAAACTCATTGAATACCTCGAACAAATCTTGTTTAATAGTACCCAAAATTTTGGAAGAAAGCTACAGGGAAACCATTTGGGCCTGGGGACTTGTCTCCTTTCATGCTAAAAACAACTTTATGAATTTCCTCATAGAAAAAGGCTGAGTAAGATTTTCATTGATTTCATCTGAGACAATCCCGAGGGATATGTTGTATCATAATATCTATGTTATTTTCATTAGGAGGCCCTTCTTCCTGAAGAAGGTTATAATAGAAATTAACAAGTTCCAGAGAGATTTCATCTTCATAATTCATAAGTCTTCCATCCATCAAAAGTAGTTCTTTGATTTTATCTCTGATTTTATGTTTTAAGCTATAACATGAATTTTTTTTTCGTATTGCGGTCTCCTTGATCTAACCAAGAGCCCTAGATCTTTTTCTCCAATAAATATCCTCCTCAGCAAGGGTATTGTGATATTCACTAAGAATAGTTAATTCTTGTTGGTGATCTTCAGGAGTTCTTCCACCTCTTTCAATATTAGCAACAATATAAGAGAGATTTCTGGGAGAGAAGAAGTTTTCTTTCTCTAATATCTCCAAATATTTTAACTTTCCATATTTTTAGTTGTTTTTTTGACAAAGCTTAATTTCTTTACAAACTTGAAAATAAAAGAACCATGAATGTCAACCAAACACCATTCCTCAATGAGAGGGGAAAGATTGTGATTCTTGAGCCAAGACAATTCAAATCTAAAAGGTAGGTTCTTGGATTTTTGAAAAGTCACTACACTTAAGAATAAAGGGTTGTGATATGAAGCAACTTTGGGAAGAGTGCTCAAGAAGAAATCAGGAAAATGAGTTAACCAATCCATAGAACCAAACATTCTATCCAACCTTATTTGAATGTGATTATCCCCTATTCTATGATTTGTCCAAGTATAGGAGGCACCATGGAGATCAAAGTCAAAAAACTCACCTAAACGTATGAAGTGACAAGGGAATCCATACTGTTATAGCTAGTTGGAGTACCACCTTGTTTTTTGATAGATAGAGGGGGGTATTAAAATCCCCAGCGATGAGACACAAAAAATGTCTATTTTTTTTTGACCTCAAGAATCTCTTTCCAAATAACTTCTCTTTGATTCTCTAGATTGGGTGCATAAACATTTATAGCAATCCAACCTATACTAGAGCCAAATTCTTGAAAGAACATTACCATAAAATGGGGAGTTTTAATAATACATTCTCTAAAAATAACCTTCAGATTCCAAAGAACACAGAGGCCCCCAAAGTTCCTAGTGGAGTCCTGAGAGGAAAAGGAAGTTGTAAGCCATATTTTAGGAAGGATGAGATCCTCCTTAAGCTTTGTTTCTTGTAACATGATGATGTCCGGGGTATGTTTTAATCTCATATCCTTTAGGACTATTTTCTTTAGGGGAGCATTGATTCCCCTTATATTCCATGATAGAATCTTCATTTTTTAGATTTAGGTTTACCCCCACCATCCATAGTGAGAATACCCTATACACCTTGGGCAATATTATGGGTTGTCTCTAACGGTGTTTAACCTGGTTGGATTGCAACACCCCTGATTGCTTATGATTTGTGTGTGATGCAATCAGTGTAACCTGCATAACATGGGATTATCTTGCAGTGTGGGACCTTGCAAGTAGGATAATCCTCTAGAGAAATTCAACTTCTTCTCCTAACCTAGTGCCAACTTCTCCAAAGTGCATAGAATGGAAAACTAAAATAATCCTACCCTAATGCTTTCCAAGGAGACATGGATAGAAGAATACATAAAAATAAACCTACTCTAAAGGTGTCGTGCCCACATTTTTTTACACCCAAATACAATAGTAAAATACCAGGATAATTTAATTTTTTTTTACTTACATTGCTCACTACACACAACACAAAGGGGCTCCGAGTATAGAAACTTGACTCACATAAGACAATCACATAAATCATCGACTCACATAGACACATGAAAATGACATAGGCATGTTGATGCCACACTTTTCCCAACAAACGAATACTAGCAATGACCCAACCACAAGAACATGACTTCAGGAATGGCGAACCCACAACACATCATTTCTTTAATTGCATCTCAGTTACGATTAACATTCTAAGAACATTATTGTGCAAGGATAGTTTTCTCCTTTTTCCATCTACAAAATCTTAAGTTCAATCCACATTTAATTTACAGTTCGACCAATTTAGGTTGGCTTCCTTTATGCATCACGGAAATTTCCATAACTTACTTGCTTATTTGGCACAATTCAAATCACATATATAGTACTTAATTATCTTGTTCTTATGTTAAGAATATGCTTCTCAAACGTTTATTTAATGTTTAAAAATTTACCCTTGCTACACAAGTGAATCTAACGTGATGTCAAGGTGAAATCTTGGGATTAAGGAAGACATAGATTCGAGATAGCTTTTTCCCCAAGAACATCCATCGATCACAAAATAGTTATTTCACTACCATAGTTATTAAAGTTCAATAACTTATGGACTTCCATTTATATTTATATATCTTTTGTTTTCTCGAAGTTTGGTCACACCAAGGCAATACCTATATTATTTTATTTTATTTTTTTAACACGGAAAGAAATTTACTTGATTATATGGACTCCAAGAGTGGCAGTATCCCTAACCTCAAATCTATTTTTTTTCTTCTATACTTTACTTTTACATCACAATATGGTCGCATTATAACCATCGTTTTATAACAAAAGAGTTACGAAAGCACTTATCGGACCTCTTAAGGAAGTACATGGTTAGAAGCATTATAAACTACACATGAACCACAAGTGACCTATGTTCACGAAGATCCCATGTCTCTGCATTACACGATTCCGCATAAGAAATATTCTTTATTCCTTAATGCCATAAAATGACATAACAAGGGATTAAGGGACAAGATTTCAGTTTCTAAGGTTCTCTAGAATCAACATCTTTCAAATCAATTTCGTATGCAAGGAGTTAAATTATAGTTTTCTACCCACAAGTGAACCTCCATTATAGATTACAATAAGATTCAAAACATATTCACTCTATAAACCCTCCGTAAAAGATCAAAGCGCTATATTATCACTAGCCAAAGATAGCACATATAGCTAAGAGGATCTATTCATTAACAAAATTTTAAGTGATAGAACCACTATTTCACTAGCTCCATGATGTCATCTAGACCCCATAAAGAATTCATTCGATGCGGAAGATTTATTTAACTCGTGTTGCTCTATATATCCGGTTTATGTCGATGTCACCTAAATGTACCTACTAGGACGATAAACCCCTTCCTTGGAATCATATTTTCCTAAAACTAGGATGTTCCATCGAGTGTAAAGGTTCGTTGAAGATCACAGTTTTCTACGCTAAGGGATCAATATAGGCGGAGTTAGTTATATACAATTTTTTTGAACTAGGGTCGACTCTTGTGGTTAGATTCCTTTATTACATTTTCAAGGTAAGAAACATAACACCAATTATTAAACCAATAATAAGCACAATGAAAGTTCACTACCAAGTATAAATTTCAATTCCTTTTGACAATTGTATTCCACTTTTAACATAACAATTTTGGGATCAAAATAACATCCATGAAAGAAATACCAATTTCTCAAGCACTTATTAATCTAGCGACTTTTACATACTACCAATTTCAACAATAAGTCTTTCAATATAATACCAAAAATAAACAATGAATTACTCAACGCCTTTATGTCATCATTCTTTCATCTTGCAAAAACCACGTGAGCAAGATATCAGCGATAAATCGCTGGCATGGCATCCACCCTAATCTAACATAAGTATCATTTTTCAGTTTCCCATTTACATATGATAATAATTACAATTTGCAATTGAAATAAAACAGTCTAGAGACATGTATTCATTACATTTCATTTTACTTCATTTTGTAACATAGGAGATAGAAAGAGAAGGGAAGAGAGAGAAAACATCATTTTGCCAAAAGTTCTAATGCACACAATAAGTTACACTATAGTGTTTTAAACAGTTATTTACATGTGTTTAAAGTTCCTAGGGTGGTTTGGTAACCCTACGAAAGTCCCGTAACTTTCTATTTTTACATTTTCTCACTAGCTACAAAACGTTCAAAATGGGCTCGGAGGCTAAGAAACTACTTCCAAAAGTTATCTTCCGATGAGAATGCACACCATGATTAACCTTTTACGTGTCCCTAGATATACCAAGAATTCATAAAGAATCGATGGAATTGGGAAAAAGTGAACGGTTTATGTTTGGCGGCTAGTTCTCTTGAGGCTACTGATCGTAGTTCACCCAGTTGTAAAATGACAAAAGTTAGCTTGAGGGCCCAAAAAACCACGTCCATAACTGACGTTCGATGGAGGAGCACGCAACAAGACATCTCCTACTAGTTCCCTTATATAAGGAGAATTCATCATAGTCGACGGGACTGAGAACTAGAGAACCATTTTCAAACGGCGACAAGTTTTCTGAGCGACAAGACAAAAATTGGTCCAGCTTGACCTCGTCAAACTACGACCAGAGGCCTACAAAATGGCTTCGCCAAACTATCCTAAAAAGTTCTCTTTCCTATACTTGAATGTTCCATGTAATTGTCTAGTATAAACACTAGAGGTTTGTGAAGACGGGAAGAAATTTCTCCATCCAGGTTTCAAATGGCGGTTCAAAACGAAAGCCAACTTTCTAGATTTAACACTTTCTCTTTGCTGCAAACCGAGTGTAATAGGGGCTCTATAAGAGCATCAAAAGGATGTCATATGTTCATTTTGGGTCAAACCAAAGGTCGAGGTGACTCCTCGTATACCAAGGTACATGAATGAAACTTCACATCTCGTTTCCAGAGTTACGAAGGGTACTTAATGAGTCTTTAAAAATGCAAAAAAATTAACTTCTTCTTTCCCTTTTTTTTATAGGGAATTGGTCAACATTATTTCTGGAAAGTAAGTTTTGTCTGGTCGATAAAACAATACTAGAGAGATCAAGATGGGTAAGAGTTTTCTAAATCGTCTCGAAGTGAGGGTGATAGTTCATGGTTTAAAGTAGATGAATTATAATGACTTCATGAGTTACGACATGACAATTTATTGTTTTGCAATGAGTTGAAGGGACATTTAACTGTATTAAAAATCCTAATAATTTAAAATTCTATTTAGTTGCAAAAGATAACTAAAACACGAGAATTATGAGAGGTAAGGGAAGAAGAAGCATGCCCGAGAACGATGTCACCAAAGCCACAGCTTCGGCCCGTCCGCATCTTGCTTGGGCACTTCGTCAACCAGTTCATGAGCATCCTCAGCTCCACCATTTTACATACACGTCTACTAGGGAAGTTGCATTGCAAACAAAAACATCTTGTTTTCTATGCCTTGATGGTTTTCCATGCTCTATTCTAAAGCTCTTATTTTTGCACATGCGGGAGGATGCTGACAAAGGTTGTGGAATCTGGCTTTACACGTACCAATTGCATTTGCTTGAAATTTTCCAAGGCCTTTTCAACAAACTCATTTTTTTACACATCCTGCAATCATTGCAGCCCATAAACCACATTCCTTTCAGGCATTGTCGAACAGTTCGCATGCTTCCACATTTTTGCACATTCTCATGTGCTCATCAAACACCAAGCAAACATAATGATTAATTCTAGGCATGATTCTACAAGAGGCACTCATGCCATCGAAGTATTTACAACCCTCATGCACTGAACCGCATGGCTGAAAACTAATTAAACAAAAATGAAGCTTACAAGGTCAGGGTATGTTCCATAAGACCACATCTCTTTGAGGCATTCTGTCAAATAGTTCATAGGCCTTTTTACAAATCCATTTTCTGCATAGGCTGCCATCATGGCATTCCATGAGACCATATTTCTTTGAGGCATTCCATGAGAGTTGTCTCATTCTTTCATTTGGTCAAACCCTACAACAACGTCCCCAACGCATTACAACTACAACAACCGACAAAAAGCCTCTCCAATTCATGTTTTGGCATTGTCCACAAGGGTCCTGTAACTTGTTTTTTTTTATATAGGTGGGGGAGGACGCGCACGCAGTCGCAACAATCTATGTCACCCTATGAGACAACATCCGAGATGCATTTCTTTGGAAAGGTAAAAAATGCCCATAGCACATTGTTTGAGTAAAAAAAAAAAGCTGCGGCCAAAGCATTTCGTGCACCACATTTTTCCTTCATGCATTTTCCAACTACCACAACCTCCTCCACGCCTTCTTCAACCTTTGTGGGGCGCATAGAATCTGGTCAGATCTCCCCCTCCCTTCCCTCCATGGTGGTGGATGCCCTCCTTCTCTCCCTTCCACAAAACAAAAGGCAAAAAAAAGAAAAAAAAAGGAGCCCGAGCCCCCATGCCCTAACTCGCCCAAAGGAATCACGAGCCTCTTTTTTATTTATTTATTTTTAATTCTTTTATTTTATTTAACATTATCATTATTTTAAATTCATTTAACTCATTTCATTCATTTTGAAAAACTATTTCATTATTAAAATAATTTAATATGTTTTCATTATTACTATTATATTTTATTTTGTTGGAACACGTTTATAGAAAAGGTGGAGTAGAATGAATGTTGCGTGAGGATGGATTTTTCTACTATGCCAACGAGCGGGAAGGAGGGGCACTACATCTCCCTCCCCTTAAGAAAGCATCATCCTCGATGCAACATATCATGAAGAAGGAAAAATGGCAAGCAACAAGGAATGAATATGGCGAAGTTACGCTCTAAGGTTAAGATTTCAGATCCAAACTCATGGTTACGGGGTGGCCCTAGGAACATTTAGTAGCAATTTTAAATTTCAAGGTTCTGTGAAGATTAGTAGCTTCCTCTTATTCCTTAGTTCATTAATCTCTTTCTATTAACATTATTCTTAATTCAAGTCCTTTAAAATTTCTTTTTTTTTGTAGAATTTTAGTTATTTCATTTCGTGGGTTCCCATCATGAACTACAGTCACAACACCCTACCAGGGTCATACACAACACTAAAATTTCACAAGCATACTTTTACATACTTTCACGACAGTATCACATCACAAGGGTTTCACCAAACCATGGAATGACAAGTAGACCACATAGCAAATAATTTTCAACAATTACGTCCTAGACATAGATCTAGTACACACATATGACTGACAAACCGGGTCAACACGCTGATACATATACAATGGGTATCACATGACCCAAAATAATCCATGACTGTAATAACATAGTTCCAAGACAATATCCAATAGTCCATACCAACCAAGGGGAGAGTCAAGCCATCAATCATAACAAAGTCTAACCAGACTCACAAGAGTACACATAACTCACTATACCAACTCCACACATCACAAGGCATCACAAAACAACTCCAGATATCTCCAAAAGCAACAAAATACAACTCCATATACCTCCCCAAAGCATCACCAGATAATCTCCATATACCTCCCAAGAGGAAGAAACATAGTGTCAAAACCAAGCCGAGTCACTCAACCATAGAGCCCCATCAGAATAACAGGTCACTTCACCATAGATGCTCATCTCCTTTCTCTTTTAAATGAGGCTGAGTCACCTATGGCCCTGGGCACATAGAGCCCCATCACCCCCAACCCAAGTGAATAAATAACTCGTGGTTCAACAACCCGCTAGTTATCTGTAACTCCTTAGGGTGTACCCCCATACAACGAAGCGGGTTCATAGGTTCAACCACTCCATGGTAAATCCCATGACCCTATTCTAACACATTATGACATTAGAACCAACATAACAATCCATTCAAATGCCAAGTGGCAAAATCAAAAGCCTTGGGCTAGGCTACAAAAATTTCAAATATGAAAAGAAAGTTTTAAAACCAAGAAAAACAAATGGCTAATTAGCCTTGGTTAGTGCAAAATCCAAATGTTAATGCAACAATCAAATAAATGCCCAAAATATAAGAACATGTCAATCAAGAAAAATAGTTGGTTCTAGCAAAAATAAATAAAATAAATAATGATCAATTTACGAATAAAAAAATGTATTGAGAAAATAACACATTACAATCACTATGTGGCCTCATATCACCACCAAAGGGGTACTCATCGAGTTGTTGGCACTCGGACATCGAGCCTCAACTTGTGAAAATATACATGTAACCATAAATGAGTAAATCAAATAATGTATATGTCATCATCTTTGCCTGAATCATAACTCCAAACTCCCACAAGGATCAACATAGTCAAAATTACATAGGATTATTCAATGAACAATCCAATAGGAAAGAGCAGGGAACTCTAGTTGCATAAGTTGAGCCTAAGGTGGTGTGCACCCATAATATACTGAGCAAGCTCGAAGTATACTAAATAGATAAAAGTGGGTTTTCAGTCTATATAAGACTCCACTTTCTCACTTGTACTCATCTCAAGATTATGACAACTTGGTCCACACCTCCTCTCTCCACACATACACTCTTGACAATTTATCCCCTTAGGGTCGTCTAGTGTAAGGTCCACAACATACACATAACTACATCACAAACACAATGGTAATTCACACACAACAACCATAACGTCTTACGCATGGTATATATATACATGGTATAACGCAATCATTACTTTCACAGGTTACGATACATCACATTACCACATCCTGCACCCAAAGTGAAATCATTGTACACTAGGGATCATACGCTCACCATATGCCCCTAAATCATGACATAAACCATCACATATTACACAAATCATACGCATGACGAACGCATTGTCTAACATTACAACATATAATCCCTTTGCGATACAACACAGTGATACACACGACTCATAACAACACGGTGACGACATCACAATATGATTCAATTCACTCTACACCATTTTTTTCATGCAATACATCAATACATCTTCACATCACA
The DNA here is from genome assembly GCA_018340775.1 of Taxus wallichiana var. yunnanensis. Lineage (NCBI taxonomy): Eukaryota > Viridiplantae > Streptophyta > Pinopsida > Cupressales > Taxaceae > Taxus > Taxus wallichiana. The sequence goes on along the minus strand of CM031238.1, from coordinate 706,783,795 downwards.
TAAGGTCAAAATGTTCCAACACTCTGCAATTCACAATATCATTCCATTCACACAAAACAAGGTGGTACATCACACACGGATTCCTCATTGGATCCATGAAAAGGAGAGTCAATACTCTCATCACAAGTAGTAATTCACATGTGAATTCTTCATAGAATCCACACAAAGGAGAGAGAATACTCCCATCCCCAACACATCAACATGATAACAAATGTGCACTAAGTGACATACACATCATGTGCATTCACATTATCACAATTACGACATAGATCACATCACTCTTAAAACACATTACTCTTCCAATATTTATCACCATCATGAAACACCATCACCATCATGTAACACCATCATTATCATGCAAAATCATCACAACTCCAATCCATCACAGAGGTTCGAGAGCATGAACCTCTACTTTGATACCATATGTCGTGCCCACATTTTTTACACCCAAATACAACAAGAAAATACCGGGATAATTTAAATTTTATTTTGACTTACATTGCTCACTACACACAACACAAAGAAGGGCTCCGAGTATAGAAACTTGACTCACATAAGACAATCACATATATCATCGAATCACATAGACACATGAAAATGACATAGGAATGTCGATGCCACACTTTTCCCAACAAATGAATACTCGCAATGACCCAACCACAAGAACATGACTTCAGAACGGCGAACCCACAACGCATCATTTCTTTAATTGCATCTCGATTCACGATTAACATTCTAAGAACATTATTGTGCAAGTATAGTTTTCTCCTTTTCCATCTACAAAATCTTAAGTTCAATCCACATTTAATTTACAGTTCGACCAATTTAGGTTGGCTTCCTTTATGCATCACGAAAATTTCCATAACTTACTTGCTTATTTGGCACAATTCAAATCACATATACAGTACTTAATTATCTTGTTCTTATGTTAAGAATATGCTTCTCAAATGTTTATTTAATGTTTAAAAATTAACCCTTGCTACACAAGTGAATCTAACATGATGTCAAGGTGAAATCTTGGGATTAAGGAAGACATAGATTCGAGATAGCTTTTTTTTCCCAAGAACATCCATCGATCACGGAATAGTTATTTCGCTACCATAGTTATTAAAGTTCAATAACTTATGGACTTCCATTTATATTTATATATCTTTTGTTTTCTCGAAGTTTGGTCACACCAAGGCAATACCTATTTTATTTTAATTTTTTTTTAACACGGAAAGAAATTTACTTGATTATACGGACTCCAAGAGTGGTAGTATCTCTAACCTCAAATCTATTTTTTTTTTTCTATACTTTACTTTTACATCACAATATGGTCACATTATAACCATCGTTTTATAACAAAAGAGTTACGAAAGCACTTATTGACCTCTTAAGGAAACTTTTGTACATGGTTAGAAGCATTATAAACTACACATGAACACAAGTGATCTAAGTTCACAAAGATCCCATATCCTTGCATTGCATGATTCTGCATAAGAAATATTATTTATTCCTTAATGCCATAAAATGACATAACAAGGGATTAAGGGACAAGATTACAGTTTCTAAGGTTCTCTAGAATCAACATCTTTCAACTCAATTTCGTATGCAAGGAGTTAAATTATAGTTTTCTACCCACAAGTTAACATCCTAATCCACTAGGGTTTAGTTCCATTCCAATTTTTCACTTAGGGCTTTACACTCCATTATAGATTAGAATAAGATTCAAAACATATTCACTCTATAAACCCTCCGTAAAAGATCAAAGCGCTATATTATCACTAGCCAAAGATAGCACCTATAGCTAAGAGGATCTATTCATTAACCAAAATTTTAAGTGGTAGAACCACTATTTCACTAGCTCCATGATGTCATCTGGACCCCACAAGGAATTCATTTGATGCAGAAGATTTATTTGATTTTGTTTCTCCTATATGTCTGGTTTATGTCGATGACACCTAAACGTACCTACTAAGACAATAAACCCCTTCCTTGGAATCGTATTTGCCTAAAACTAGGATGTTCCATCAAGTGTAAAGGTTCGTTGAAGATCACAGTTTTCTATTCTAAGGGATCAATATAGGTAGGTTAGTTATATACAATTTTTTTGAACTAGGGTCGATTGTTGTGGTTAGATTCCTTTATTACATTTTCAAGGTAAGAAACATAACACCAATTATTAAACCAATAATAGCACAATGAAAGTTCACTACCAAGTATAAATTTCAATTCCTTTTGACAATTGTATTCCACTTTTACCATAACACTTTTGGGATCAAAATAACATCCATGATAGAAATACCAATTTCTCAAGCACTTATTAATCTAGTGACTTTTACATACTACCAATTTCAACAATAAGTCTTTCAATATAATACCAAAAATAAACAATGAGTTACTCAACACCTTTACGTCATCATTCTTTCATCTTGCAAAAACCACGTGAGCAAGATATCAGTGATAAATCGCTGGCATGACATCCACCCTAATCTAACATAAGTATCATTTTTCAGTTTCCCATTTACATATGATAATAATTACAATTTTCAATTGAAATAAAATGGTCTAGAGACATGTATTCATTACATTTCATTTTACTTCATTTTGTAACACAGGAGATAGAAAGAGAAGGGAAGAGAGAGAAAACATCGTTTTGCCAAAAGTTCTAATGCACACAAAAAGTTACACTATAGTGTTTTAAATAGTTATTTACATGTGTTTAAAGTTTCTAGGGTGGTTTGGCAACCCTACGAGGGTCCCGCAACTTTCTATTTTTACATTTTCCTACTAGTTACAAAACGTTGAAAATGTGTTCGAGGCTACGAAATCGCTTCCAAAAGTTATCTTCCGATGAGAATGCCCACCACGATTAACCTTCTATGTGTCCCTAGATATACCAAGAATTCATAAGAACTCGGATTGGGAAAAAAAAAAGTGAACGGTTTGCGTTTGGTGGCTAGTTCTTTGGGGCTACCGATCAGTAGTTCACCCAATAGTTGTAAAATGACAAAATTTAGTTCGAGGCCTGTAAAACCACGTCCATAATCGACGCGTTCGATGGAGGAGCACACAATGAGACATCTCCTTCTAGTTCCCTTATATAAGGAGAATTCATCAGAGTCGACGAGACTGAGAACTAGAGAACCATTTTCAAACGGCGACAAGTTTTCTGGAGCGACAAGACGAAATTGGTCCAGTTTGACCTCGTCAAACTGCGACCGGAGGCCTACAAAATGGCTTTGCCAAACTATCCTGAAAAGTGCTCTTTCCTATACTGAATGTTCCATGTAATTGTCTAGTATAAACACTAGAGGTTTGTGAAGACGGGAAGAAATTTCTCCATCCAGGTTTCAAATGGCGGTTCAAAATGAAAGCCAACTTTCTAGATTTAACAGCTTTCTACTGCTGTAAACCAGTGTAACAGGGCTCCTATAAGAGCGTCAAAATGATGTCATATGTTCGTTTCGGGTCAAACCAAAGGTCGAGGTGACTCCTCGTATACCAAGGTATACAAATGAAACTTCACATCTCATTTCCAGAGTTACGAAGGGTACTTAATGAGTCTCTGAAAAATGCAAAAAAATTAACTTCTTTTTTTTTTTTTTTAACAGGGAATTGGTCAACATTATTTCTTGAAAGTAAGTTTCATCTGGTCGATAACAATATTGGAGAGATCAAGATGGGTAAGAGTTTTCTAAATCATCTCGAAGTGAGGGTGATAGTTCATGGTTTAAAGTAGACGAATTATAATGACTTCGTGAGTTACGACATGACAATTTATAATTTTGAATGAGTCAAGGGACATTTAACTCGTATTAAAAATCCTAATAAGTTAAAATTATATTTAGTTTCAAAAGAGAACTAAAACACGAGAATTATGAGAGGTAAGGGAAGAAGAACCATGCCTGGAGAACGACGTCGGTCGAAGCCACGAGCTTCGGTTCCACATCTTTCTTGGGCACTTCATCAACCAGTTCACGAGCATCCTCAGCTCCACCATTTTGCATACACGTCTACCAGGGAAGTTGCATTACAAACAAAAACATCTTGTTTTCTATGCCTTGATGGTTTTCCATGCTCTATTCTAAAGCTCTTATTTTGCACATGCGGGAGGATGCCGATACAAAGGTTGTGGAATCTGGATTTACACATACCAATTGCATTTGCTTGAAAGTTTCCAAGGCCTTTTCAACAAACTCATTTTTTTACACATCCTGCAATCATTGCAGCCCATAAACCACATTCCTTTCAGGCATTGTCGAACAGTTCACATGCTTCCACATTTTTGCACATTCTCATGTGCTCATCAAACACCAAGCAAACATAATGATTAATTCTAGGCATGATTCTACAAGAGGCACTCATGCCATCGAAGTATTTACAACCCTCATGCACTGAACCTGCATGGCTGAAAGCTAATTAAACAAAAATGAAGCTTACATGGTCAGGGTATGTTCCATAAGACCACATCTCTTTGAGGCATTCTGTCAAATAGTTCACACGCCTTTTTAACAAATCCATTTTGTGCATAGGCTGCCATCATGGCATTCCACGAGACCACATTTCTTTGAGGCATTCCATGAGATTTGTCTCATTCTTTCATTTGGTCAAACCCTACAACAACGTCCCCCAACGCATTACAACTACAACAACCGACAAAAAGCCTTTCCAGTTCATGTTTTGTGACAAATTGTCCGCACGGTCCCAAAACTCTTTTTTTTTTTTTATACGGCGGGGGAGGATGTTGGCGCAAGTCACAACAATCCATGGCACCTCATGAGACGACATCTAGAGATGCATTTCTTTGGAAAGGTTAAAAATGCCCATAGCACATTGTTTGAGTAAAAAAAAAAACTGCAGCCAAAGCATTTCATGCACCACGTTTTTCCTTCATGCATTTTCCAGCTGCCACAACCTCCTCCATGCCTTCTTCAACCTCTGTGGGGTGCGTAGAATCCAGTCGAGCTCCCCCTTCCTCTATATGCGGCGGCCCTCCTTCTCTCCCTTCCACAAAACCAAAGGCAGAAAAAAACAAAACAAAAAGGAGCCCAAGCCCCCATGCCCTAACTCCCCAAAGGAATCACACCTCTTTTTATTTATTTAGTTATTTATTATTAATTATTATTTTTATTTAACATTATCATTATTTTAAATTTACTTAACTCATTTCATTCATTTTGAAAAAAATTATTTCATTATTAAAATAACTTAATATGTTTTCATTATTACTATTATATTTTATTTTGGAACGTGTTTATAGAAAAGGTGGAGTAGAATGAATGTTGCATGAGGATGGATTTTTCTACTATGCCAATGAGGATGAAGGAGGGGCACTACAAAAAGGAAGGTGATGCACCAAGAAAGGGTGAGACAATCTAAGTGAGTGAAAAATAGGGAGCAAACAAGGTAAGAGAGGGCAGGTGGAGGCACCACAATCTAAGACAATATTTAATTCCCTATATTCATAAAGCACAACAAATTAAAAGGTCCTGCAAAGAGATATACACATGCACAATATACCTGCAAACATAATGGAAGGAAAAGATGCAATACAACTCAAATTAGGGAAAGAAAAGCCACAAAATACCAATTTTATTGCTCAGAAACATGCACAATCCATTACAATATATGTACAAGGAAAAATCCTTTACAACAAGCCCAAATTTGAGGCCTTTAGCTCACAATAGCTCTGGAAATTTTTTGACAGAGTTCCTTTGCATTACAAGAAAGTCTCCCTCAAAATGAGGCAATTTTTACAATATATAGAGAAAAGAACCTTGAATTTGCTTCACCAACCAACCTACTTCATTAAACAAGCATGGGAAGCCATGCAAATCCACTTCCTAAGGGTACTTTTATGGTAGAAGAAGACATGGGCACCATACTTCATTAAAATCAGTTGTTGAGTTATCTTTTCACCCACCTACCTCACCTAATTTGAGGTCCATCTTCAAGATTCCTATAGTCAGTCGGTAAAAACATTTATGTTATCACTGTTGGGTTTTAAAATAGTACTTTAACAAACCATAGTCAGGGGACAACAAGTCCCTCCTCTTTAATGGGAGAGGTTCCCTTATTGAAAGCAAGCAACAAAACTTATATACAAATGTACAACTTTCAAAGTGTGGATTCCTGATACTTTGAAATGTTTCATGCCCGAAAGATCATCAATATGAAAGAATAGAAGAAATAAGGAGATGAGAGAGGAAGAACATAACAATAATTTTAGGAAATATAGATAGCAGAGTATAACCTTATACATATTGAGCAAGGGAGATGCAAAATAGAATCATTCACTTTCATAATAGATATAATTCCATAGACACAAAGTTCCAGAAATCATATAAACAAGAACACAAAGTTTCTTATCATAAAAGATTAATGATCCATGGATTTCAGACAAGGAAAGAAGGAATAGTAGATAGAAACAAAGAGAAAATTCTTCTGTATTGATTAATTTCAAATCTATAACATTTCAAGAATGCTAGGATCTAACCCCAAACAATGGCGTAGAGAACCCGCTAAATAGCTTCCAAAAATGGTTACATTCAGTTACAACTTCTTTTAATCAAAATATTAAGAACTAATTAGGAATTAAAATAAGTGTTTCAAGATCTCGAAGAAGAAACACTCGATTGAAGTTTAGAGGTGCCAACTAGCTCAAGAATCCAACGTTTTAAATTCTTCAACACCTCTATTATTTCCATGCCTGGCGGAAAAACCAGACGCATTGAATCACAGCCGTTAACCCACTTTTACAACTTTAAAAATGGGTCATCCACGTGGAAGAGATTTGTTGAAGCGGGCCTGGGGGTGCCTTTTGCATTTTATGATTTTTATAGAGATTGTGCATTTTAGACATTTTGGTCCACCCATTCGCTTCTGATATAGGCCTGACACATGGCTTCACTTGAGTGGTGACAGAGTCACGACTCACTTTTACAATTTTAACTCTTTTCAACAAAAAGCTCAAAAACTCAAAGTGCTTCGCCGACCCACCTTCCCACTTTGAATTTTCAACGGTGGGGTTACGGCTCATTTTTATACTTTATTACCCTTTTGGAAACAAAACCAAAATTCCAAAAGTGCCCCGACGGTCTGCCTCCCTGCTTTGAATTTCAATGCAGCTCAACATTTGACTTTATCCCTTGGCATGAGTGGGGTCGCGGGTCACTTTATAACTTTACGCCCTTTTGGAAACAAAGGTAAAATTCCTAAAGTGTCCTAACAACCTGCCTCTCTGCTTTTGACTTAAAAATGGCCACATGTCCCTTTGCAGGCCTTAGGCATTCTTTTTACATTTTACACCTTTCGCCATAATGCCTCAAAACACAAAAAGGATCCGCCTTTGACCTTTCAAAGCATCAAAACACAAAAAGGGTCCGCCTTTTCGCCAAATAGCCAATCAGGATCCTTCGAGAGCACGGGGCCAATTTGACACTTTTGTAAAAATAACAAAAGTGACAATTTTAAAAGATAAACCTGCCATGCCAAATCCAATTAGAGATGTCCACGTATCTGTAGACGTTGGAAAAGAATTTGATGGAAAGACGACCGTAGAAAAATACAAAAAGGGGTAAATGCCACCATTCATGCCTAAATCAAAGATTTTTCCTGCAGAAAGATAAATGCAAGGAAAACAAGGCTCGACGTGGTCCACAACCATAGAAAAAGATTGATAAATTCCACACATCCATGAAAGGAGATATAAAAATGTTTCAAAATGCACAGAATAAGGAATTTTAAATGGAACTAGTGGGATTAAAAATTGATTACCAACACTTGGGACCTACAAATTCATCTTTCACAAGAGGGGAATTTTAGGGCGACAACAACTGCTCTTTCTGGGATGACTTGACTTGGACAAAGGAACGAGGAAAGAAAAGAATCCAAGAAAAATATGGGAATGTAGACCAGTGCCTTATCCATTGGGCAAATAGAGTCGAAGGCAACACAAAACAGAAGACAACACACACGGAAGGGAAACAAACCAAAATAGGTAAAGCCAAAAACAAAAAACTATACACAATATATAGAAGGACTGCCTAATCACCTAAGACTTGAAAAAATTCAAATATTGCCCACTATAAGGAAGTGGGAGAGGAGATCCATTATAATCCAAATAGAAATAATTTTCTCTAGCAAAGTGTTTGATTTTGAAAGGACCAAGCCAAAGAGAATCAAACTTACCATGGCTTCCTCGAGGTTCATGTCTTTTGTCCCATAATAGAATAATGTCTCCCACTTGAAAATATCTGGGTCTAGCCTTCTTGGGATTATATTGCTTTTTCTTCTGCTTGAAAGGTTTGATCCCAGGTCTCGAAGGGATATAGTGTTGCATCTCCCTTGCTTGAAAATCCTTGAGATCATCATATGAATAGGAAAGAACATCAACATACTTTTTTAACAGGTTCACTGCTTTCTTCTTTTCTTCTTGAGTGCAGCATTTTCCAATGTTCACCATCTTGGGTTCATCATGATTTCCAACATTAACCTTTTCACACTCAGCAGATTGTTGAGCACCTTGAGGAGCTTTAGATTTGATATACCTATCATGCTTATCAAACAGATCTTCTAGACTCACCAGCCCTTTGGGAATCTTGTTACCTTTCAACTTGATACAACCATCTTGATCCATCTCTTCCTTGATGTCATCTTCATTAGAGGGCACATACTCTCTAGGCAGAGCTTCACTTCCTTCAAAATACAATTGATCAAAATTACCCTTAAGCTCCAAGAAAGAGAGAAAATGTTGATCATCATTGAAAACCTTCCAGTTGTTTGCATTATCTGGTACACTGGGCCTATGAATCATTTCAATGGTAAATTTCTCTTGAGAGAAATCTAGGTGAGGAATCAACAAATATCCTGAGACAACTAGAGAATCAACTCTAGTATTCTTCTCTCTTGGCACAACTTCAATGAAGAAAGCATCAAGAAACTCAATAGAATCCCAGACAAGATTTCTATAATGCTTTAATCTCCTGTTCTTGACTTGGTAAAGATCCCTGACTTGTTTCACAATCAGCTCTGCATCTCCATGAGCACAAAGATTATTCACTCCCATTTATTTTTCCATGTTCAATCCAAGTATGTGTGCCTCATATTCAGCTGTATTGTTTATATTTTCAAAACAAAGCTTGAACGAAAAAAGGATGAATCTTCCCTTATGGAGAGGTTAGCACCACACCAGCCCCAGAACCAGCTGAAGAGAAGCTTCCATCAAATTCCAAATCCCAAATGTCATAGGATCATGAATCACTTCCTTAGGATATTTTGCCTCATCTTGTGACACGATCATATAGTTACCATGCCCTATACCTTCATATAGTATTTGTGCTTTTGGATCATCAATCTTTTCCACAATGTATTTAGCTTGTTTCTCGGTAGCAGCTTCTTTATTTTTCCATTGACTAGGATCAAAGCGTGTGACCAATCCATATGAATTTCACCTCCTACATCCTTACAAAAATTCCTACTCAGCAACATACCATATGAGGGAGGAATATCAACTACCAAAATAGTGGCTAAGACCCTTTTCTCTAAAGAAAGCAACAAAATCTACTTGTGCATATTTAATTCTTCCAACCAAAGGAACTTCTCTACTCTCCATGGAATAGCAAGAACCAAAGGTACGTGTTAGAGTCAGGCCCAAAGCATGAGCTACTTTTGTAGGCATTACATTTTCTCGATGCACCCGAGTCTATAACACAATTCTGAGTTTATGGCTAGCTATGAGAAGAGTCACATAGAATAGTTTAATTTTATCATTAGGGGAAGTGACTACACCACAAGGCTTGGTTGAGGTGAGGAAGAGGGAGTGGAAAAATACCTTTAGAAATATTTGATGAAGCTTTGCATTTGGAATTGACAAAGTTTACCATTTTAGTAAAGGCTTTTGGATGGGTTTAGTAAAACTCTGCCTCTGAAATTTGGATTTTGGTCTTTTTGAGGTGATCAATGATATCAAAAGACTCAAAGGTGGATGGGGCATCACTACTAGGAACATGAGAAACTTTTGATTTATCAACTTTAGGAATTGAAGGACAATAATTTTTGGAAACAAAGGTAGAAGGAGGAGGATTAACATTACTCACCTTTTGCATGGAGGCAGTGGGAATAGGAGCTCCTCTTCTTGCAACCACTGGAATAGTTATAGGAAACTCCTTGGATTTCTTAGCAAGTGCATCAATTTTTATTTTTGTTGGTTTCTCTCAAGTCATAAAAGCATATGACTCACTATTCATATTTGCCACTCTTTCATCATATCCATCTTCATCATCCATACCTTTAGTGGTGAGGAAATGAACTTGAGATCCACCAAGCTCCTCTAGTTCTTCATCAACCTCTTCTTCTAGTTCTTTATAAAGTTCATTAAACTCCTCATCATCAAGTTCTTAAACTTCACAAGTTGCATTGACTAGAACCTTGATGGGTGGGCCTTCAATAGCCAATCTAGTCTGAGAAGGAGGTAACCAGTTCCTAGGCTGAAAATTCTTCCTTGGGATGTCTTGGTAAGGAGTATGTTGAGCCAATTACTTTTAATGGCAATGAGATCATTTTCCAACTTCTGCACTAATTGATTTGAGTTGGCTCCAGGAGAGGGAGAAGAAGATGCCTTAGACTTGGAAGGTTCTCTTTTCAATTTACCAGACATGATTAGGTCATCCTCAACACTGATAGCTAACCATTGATCACCTTTAGATTTGTAAGGTTTGCTCTTCTTAAGTGCATAACTCACTTCAGGTAATTGGGTATTGAGGAAGAAACATTTTTGGATTTGATCTATAGGATGATTGTTTTATGGAATTTTATGAATGAGATTTTTGAATTTGGCCACAAATTATCTCATGGGCTTGAATGGTTCCTTCTTGATATGAGAGATTTGAGATAATAGAGCATGCACATCTTCAACAAGTTTGAAACATTGCTCAAATTGAGTTGTCATGGTATTCCAATTAGTGATCGACCCAATAGGAAGATGATAAAACCAATCAACAGCATTGTCCCGAAATGTCTCCATAAAAATCCTGACAGAGACATCTTCATGTTGAACCCCCCAAGAATTCCACATGCAACAATGAAGGTTGTAATGTGTTCATCTAGATGAACCTTCCCATCACCCCGAAATTAGGGAAAAAAATTCATGTTACCCTTAGATAACTCATACAATGGCTGAGGAAGAGCAAGAGGCCCAACCTATTGTCCCCAAGGAAAAGGGGCTGCCATATTTGGAAAAATTGATTGAAGGGGAACTGAAACACCAACAAGTATCAAAGCACGAAGATTAGGACTGAGTTGTTCTTGAGGAATGCTATTCTTGGAATTTCTATCTTTAATAGGAGGTGTGCTTGTAGAATGAGTTCTTTTGTTCCTTCTTGCTGGAAGAAGAGAGAAGTTTTGTTGCTCCAGAAGTTGAAAATGGGAATCTTCTATTCCGAGAGCCTTTTTACCATGAGTATATCTTAGAGTCACCAGATTGAAAATGATCTTGAAGTTGTTCTTTTAGAAAGGGATACATTTGAAACGAAATCCCTAGTAGAGTCACCAAAAATTGTTGGGTTTTAAAATGGTACTTTAACAAACCACAGTCAGGGACAACAAGTCCCTCCTCTTTAATGGGAGAGGTTCCCTTATTGAAAGCAAACAACAAAACTTATATACAAATGTACAACTTTCAAAGTGTGGAGTCTTGATACTTTGAAATGTTTCATGCCGAAAATATCATTAATACGAAAGAATAGAAGAACTAAGGAGATGAGAGAGGAAGAACATAATAATACTTTCAGAAATATAGATAGCAGAGTATAACCTTATATGTATTGAGCCAGGGAGATGTAGAATAGAATCATTCACTTTTATAACATATATAATTCCACAGACAAAAAGTTCTAGAAATCATATAAACAAGAACACAAAGTTTCTTATCATAAAAGATTAATGATATGTGGATTTCGCATAAGGAAATAAGGAATAACAGAGAGAAATGAAGGGAAAATTCTTTCAGACTTGATTAATTTCAAATTTGTAACATTTCAAGAATGCCAAGATCCAACCATGAACAATGGTGTAGAGAACCCACTAAATAGCTTCCAAAAATGGTTACATTCAGTTACAACTTCTTTTAATCAAAATATTAAGAACTAATTAGGAATTAAAATAAGTGTTTCAAGATCTCGAAGAAGAAACGCTCGACTGAATTTCAGAGGTGCCAATTGGCTCAAGAATTTGACATTTTAAATTCTTCAACACCTTTGCTATTTCCATGCCTGGGTAAAACCATACGCATTGAATCGCAAATTGTTTAACCCACTTTTACAACTTTAAAACGGGTCATCCACGTGGAAGAGATTTCTTTGCAGTGGGCACTCGGGGTGCCTTTTGCATTTTACAATTTTTATAGAGATTGTGCATTTTAGAAATTTTGGTTTGCCCATCCATTTTGATATAGGCCTAACACGTGGCTTCACTTGAGTGGCGACGGAATCGTGGCTCACTTTTACAATTTTAACTCTTTTCAACAAAAAGCTCAAAAACTCAAAGTGCTCCACCGACCCGCCTTCCCACTTTGACTTTTCAACGGCGGGGTTACGACTCATTTTTATACTTTATTACCCTTTTGGAAACAAAACCAAAATTCCAAAAGTGCCTCGATGGTCCGCCTCCCTACTTTGACTTTCGATGTGGGCTCAACATTTGAATTTATCCCTTGGCATGAGCGGGGCCACGGGTCACTTTATAACTTTACGCCCTTTTGAAACAAAGGTAAAATTCCTAAAGTGTCCCGATAACCCACCTCTCTGATTTTGACTTAAAAATGGCCACGTGTCCTTTGCGGGCCTTAGGCATTCTTTTTACATTTTATGCCTTTCACCATAATGCCTCAAAACACAAAAAGGACCCTGCCTTTCCACCTTTAACCTTTTAAAGCATCAAAACACAAAAAGGCCCCACCTTTATGCCAAATAGCCAATTAGGATCCTTAGGGCCATGGGGCCAATTTGACACTTTTTCAAAAAATAACAAAAGTGACAAGTTTGAAAGATAAACCCGCCACGTTGCATCCAATTAGAGATGTCCACATATTCGTAGATGCTAGAAAAGAATTTGACATGAAGACGACCATAGAAAAATGCAGAAAAGGGGAAAATGTCACCATTCGCGCCTGAATCAAATATTTTTCCTAAAGAAAGATAAATGTAAGGAAAATAAGGCTTAACACGGTCCATAACCATAGAAAAATATTGATAAATTCCACACATCCATGAAAGGAGATAGAATTTTTTTTCAAAACACATAGACTGAGGAATTTTAAATGGAACTGGTGGGATTAAAAACTGAGTACCAACACTTGGGACCTGCAAATTCATCTTTCAAAAGAGGGGAATTTTAGGGTGACAACATGATCGATAACATTTTTCATTATTTTCAGCCGAAAATAAGTCGACTGAAGTGTTGGCAACTAGGATCATGTTCCATATTGTCGATGAACTGGTTTCTATTTCTAGATGGTAACAATATTTTTGTGATAGATCGCAACATCTATACACATGGCAGAAATTTTGAGCAAGTAATGATCCTTGTATTACCAACTAGTAATACCATTTTTGTTACTAGCTGATAACGGTCATACGTGTTGTTGGCGATAACATCCATACATTACTAGCATGTAATCTCCGTACATTCTTGGCTGTAATGGTTGTTCCTATCATGGTGAGCTTTCCTCCAATTATTGGCTGATAACATTGTTTTTATTATCAACCAAGAACACTTCCTTCATGCTATACCCCAATGGTTCGGACCTTCGCCACAATGATTTATAAAAAAATTCTTCCATCAATTTCCACCAAAAATTTATCCGTTTAGCTATCCATTTTGCAGGGGTATAAAATATGGATAACAATTGGTGACTTGCGGGGTGATCTACTTGCTAGATTTGAAATACTAGTGACCTTGTGGTGTCCATTAGGAATTGAGTCACTTCGATTGCTAAAAACTGGTCATCTGTCACCTATGAATTCACCCCTCATGTTGGGACCTATAATTGCTTTAAACCATGGGCTGGAGATTGATTGTTCCATTACCAAACTTTGCCTAAAACTAGAAAGTGCAGGAGCAAAAAGGCATAACTATATATAAATATACAAAATCATACACATCCAAAATTGAATATGTACAGAGTGCATGAGCACTTATTACAAGATCAACCCTACACTACCACATAACAATGTGCCACAAGCACTTGGAGGAAATAGAAATCCTAAACTAATATGTACAAGAAATATATTTCACTTAATAAAAATGCTTGAGATAGATTCCATTGACTTGAATATGTAATTCTTCTCCATCCAACCTTGATAGCTGGAAAGCATTTTTTTCTTTGTAGCCTGAAATCATATAAGGGCCACTCCATATGCATCAAACTTGGAGTGCCTTCCCGATTTTTCCCTATCTAGCATCCCATTTAAGGACCAAGTCTCCCTCTTGGAAGTTTATAGCCTTTGCCTTCTTATCAAATTTCACCTTAATTTGGGCCTGGTCCTTCTCCATTGCTTGCATAACTTGATTTTTAAGCTCCTCAAGCTCCATAAGCTTTGCATACCTTACTTCCATGGGCTGAAATTATGACAGTTCTAGCTACTTCAGCAACTCCAATGTAGGAAACTCAAGGGATATAGGTAGCCTTGCCTCCCTCCCATAGACTAACCTATAAGGAGAGTTCCCTGTTGACCTCTTGGGAGTAATCCTATCAGCCCACAAGGCTGATTTCAACTTGGTGTGCCAAGTCCTTTGATTTTCATCTAGAGTCCTCTTGATGATTCTCAGCAAATTCTTATTTGTGGACTCTACTTTCCCATTACCCTGGGGTAATAATTTGATGAGGTGTTGAGGTATACTCCATTCCTAACAGCCCATTCTATGATCTTGGAACCAAGAAATGCCAAAGCATTTTCGATATAATGGTGGCCGATACCCCGAAATCTTGTCGTTATCCCTTCATAAAATTCTAATATGCTAGACTCATTTGCTTCCTTAAGTGCCACTACCTCGGTCCACTTGGTGAAATAAGCTATGGTTGTAAGGATTAACTTGTGACCCAAGCTAGAATTTGGATTAATCACCCCAATGAAATCCAAACTCCATTGCATGAATGGTTCATTTATAGAAATGGGGTGGAGTGGAAGGGTTGTTAACCTCTCTTTTCCTGTAAAGAAGGCACACTTCTTACACTTCCTAATCCATGTATAACAATCATTGAAGATGTTAGGCCAATAATACCTTGCCTTCATAATTCTAAGAGCTATCACCCTTGGGGAAAATGGCCTCCTATTTCACCATCATGAAATTCATGTAGCACCTTTTCTATCTAATCTATCTTGATGCACCTTAGGAGGACACCATTTACATATTTCTTGAAGAGAATACCATCAACCAATGCAAAGGGAATAAAATGAAGCCTGAAATACCTTCTTTTCTCTTGCTCAACCCTTGAGGACATTGACTAGTCTAAAGGAAATGGACTAGATCTTGAATCTAACAAGGATCAGAGGAAGCATCAGTTGATTGTTTGTGATTATCTTGTAACACTAAAACAACTTCTTCTCTATCACCCGACTCAACATGTTGTCCCGAGGCTAACTATTCCCATAATCCCTTGCCCTTGACTAGATTGGTCACCTTAATATCAATGTCATATTACATGACCTTGGTTACCCAACCAACCCTTTTTTCATTGAGGTCCTTGTTTAAAAGAAAATATTTTATACCAACATATGTAACTAGTAGATGAATCATATTATTTGACACTAAATGCATAAATTTATTTAAACTTATAATCACAACAAGGACATGTTTCTTAATGAATGAATATATTACCTCATAGTCTATAAGGCCTTGGCTGAAGAATGCAATAGGTTCTAGTCCTTCTCTATTTTGTTGCACCAAGATTGCGGAGATGGAATCGAACCACCAAATGCATAGAGAGAGAAATATTTGGAGAAGTCCAGATTGATGAGAGTTAGGGCTTGAGATATGGCCTATCTGATAGTTTTGAAACTCTCTTTTCCCTCTGTTGTCCTTTTGAAATCCAAATTCTTCTTCAAAAGATCATTTTCAATGGCTTCACAAGAGCGGAAAAAATTGTATGAAATTTCGTATAAAGTTAATCCTCCCAAGATGCTTTAGAGAGCCTTCTTACATCTTGGCAATGTTAGAGCATGGATGGCTTCTACCCTCTTTGGATCAATAGTCATCCCTTATTTTGAAACGATGTGGCCTAGGAGCTTGCCCTAATGTGTCAAGAATATGCAATTTTTAGGATTCAAGGACACTCTAAATCACCTACACCTTTAGAATACCTACCTGAGGTGAAAGAGGTGGATTTTTGTATTCTTGGAAAACACAATGTTCAACAGCCCCTTGAATCTCATATCCATGGCCCTATGAAATTTTTCTCTAGAGTTCGATAACCAAAATGGAATCTTCATATAGGCATAAGTGCCATATTTTATGGTGAAGGCCATTTTAAATCGATCTTCCTCTTTCACCATGACTTGATTGTAGCCCGAATATCCGTCCAAGAGAGAGAATCTTTCTAAATCAAGCTACTACTTGCAATATCTACTCCATTGGAGGAAGTAGGTAGTGGTCTTTGAGGGAGGCCTTGTTTAAATCCTAAAAATCCATGCACAACTTGATTTCCCCTTTTATTTTCGTGATTGGAACCATATTTGCTACCCAACTTGAGTGCTTGATCGGGAAAATGATGCTCACCTCAATGAGCTTGTTCAGCTCCTTCTTCATGAGAGGCTCTATATGAGGATTGACTAGCCTTTTCTTCTTCCTAATGGGTTTAGCTCCCAGATCCAATTCAATCATGTGTGCCAATTTAGGATTAAATCCCTTCAAATCCTCATAGCTCCAAGCAAAGACATCCAGGAACTCTTGGAAAAGTTGTATGAATTCATATTTTTCTTGATCCATGCTCACCTTGCCAATTTGGAGCATTTTACCCTCTCCAACCAAAATGGGCTCTGAATCTTCCCTTTTTACCTGAATGTTGGCCTTCTCTTTTTGGAATTGATCATTCGGGTTGAATATTGACTCAAGAGTCACTAAACCCTTTGGAAATTTGTTTTTTCGTAGCTACACCACTTGATCCCCATACTACTGCTCCAATTTCTCCTAATTTTTAGTTGAGAACTCAGCCTCCTCTTGTAAAAAAATTAATGATATGTTGATCATTCTCAAACACCTACCAGCTTGTGTTATTTTCTAGTACAACTGGCCTCACAATTATATGAATATGTGGCTACATTTTGTCCCTCTTGATATTGTCCACCACATCAAATTTTGCTCCAATGTTCGCAAGCCTGTCTACATCCTCATTCTTCTTCCTCGATATGGCCTGAATATTGAATGCTTCAAGGTATTCAATTTGATCCCATACTTGATGTTTGTAGGCTTTAAGTATATCATTCTTAGCAGCATGTTTTCCTCTAACCTGGTTGATAATTAACTCACTATCCCCAAACACTTGCAAGTTTTTATACCCCTTTTCCTTTCCCAATGTAATCCATGGATCAAATCCTCATACTCAGTTGTATTATTTGAACATGCAAACTAAAAATGGAAAGATGAGTATTACTTCAAACCCTATAGAAAAATGAGCACCACACCTCCTCCAGCTCCCTACCTACTCCTTGAACCGTTAAAGAACAACTGCCACACTTCATTAACATCCTTACCATCTATTTTGGTGATACTAGGGAGAGGTGGATTTTATTCATGTAGATAATAAATGCATAACTCAACTTCTTCCATCTCCTTGTAGGGATCAAAAGCATGCATTTTGTGAGCCCACTCATCTAGTGTTAAGTCTAGAATGCTTCCAAGCTTAGTGTCTGCTTCCTGAGTGCTTAGGCGATCTTCCTGATCAAAGGCTGAATAATTGGAATTGATTGGCATTGGTACGTGAGGCTCAATATGAAATTTTGCATAGGTTTAGCCCTAATAGTAACCTTAGCTCCATATCTTGTCCTAAACAACATATGGGACCAATAAATGCAGACAAACAACCTCCATTTTTTATGGCAAAGTCTCTTAACAGACATAGTGCAAATAGTGGTGGTAAGTCTATGACTGACACATCTTGGAAGACTGTGACATTGGGGCATGCATGCAGTGTAAGGCTCAACCCTTTGATTACTCCAACTATTGTCACTTTTGTTCCATCTAATTGTACTACACCTCTAGAAATAACTTCATACTGAAGGCCCAACTGATTAGCTATTTGTTTGGGCATTACGAGAACTACTTGCTCCCAAATCAATCATGTAATTGTGAACAAGATTTCCCCAATAATTAGAGAAATATAGAATGGAGGAGGCTTCATGTTTTTACCTTATTGAACTCCTTGAATGCCTTCTTGTGGAGCTACATTAGTGAGCACCTTTTCTTGATCCTTGGGTGACTCATTTGAGATAGGCAAGTTAGCTATGACTACTTACAAAAGGTCCCTTTACCCCGAATTTTCAAAGATTCCCACATAGATATGCTTACATTTGTTTTCTTCATGTGGTCAATGATATTGAATGAAGGTGGGTTGTCCTTATGCTACCCCCTGTTTGACACTACCTTTTCATGTACCTGAGTTGCTATAATGGGCATTCTAGGCTAATTTTGTGAACCTGGGGCTAGATTCAAGCTACCAACTCCTTGGGGTGTGATAGAAGGTTGAGCAACACTTCATTTGATGATTTTCCTCCCTCTATATTTCTTTTCTTAGACCTTGTGTTGGCTACTTACCCCCTGAAAAGGAGACTAATTTATACCACAAAAATCCTCTGCTTACTAGTTCAAAAGTGTGGTCTCACTAGAAGGTGCCTCTTGAGTAGTTATTTGTTGTTTATTTTCTTCTTGGTTTGTCTCTTGAGGCACACCAACAGTTTGTACCATCAAGTCCTGGTTTAACATACCATTGAAACATGATGCTTGATTATGGGGTTGAACGCAAGGAAAACACCATTCATATTCCTATGTAATGTTATTCTGGGATGGAACCAAGGCCTAAGATGTTGAAGGTGTATTAGGATTGTATGGTTGAAATGGCCTAGCAGCTTGAGGTTATCCTTGATTTTTGTTTGCAGCTTGACATGGTGTCTATTAGGCTGATATGGAGGCCTATTTTGTTGGGCTTGAGGTTGATAAGGTCTAAAATTTTGGGCCTACTACCTCTTGAGGGTCACCAATTCATTCCCTAGGTTTTGTAATTATTTCATAACCTCTTAGAGTTCAATTGAGGTGCTAGGAGAAGAGGTGGAAGCCTCATTAGAACTTTGATTTCTAGGAGTAGGAATAGGGGCTAATGTAGGAGCTTGACTAGAACTAGGATTCCCCATTTCTGGATAAATAGGCATAGGTGGCCTAGGTGCAAGTTTACTAGCTTGAATGAGGTAATTCTCAGCTCTAATGGCTATGGCATAAGATCCTGGTAAGGTTATCCCTCTCATAGATTGTATCATAACATATATATTAGAATTTAAATCTTTAAGGAAATAGAGAAATGCACCTTCAGCAGTTGGTCTTACCACAATGGGAATCCTATCCCATGTCCTTTGAAATCTAAAATTGAAGTCAACCATTTGCTTGTTTGGTGCTCTCTTGATCGTAGTCAATTTCTCTAAAAGGGATAAATTATCTTCCCTTTCCCCAAACTAGTTATAAATTCTTGAGCATAGTTCATTCTAGTTCTAAATTGACCCTGTTGCTAAGCTTCTAAACCATTACAAAGCTTTACCTTTGAGATAAGAGGTAAGAAGTTTGACTACCACATCCATATCAACAATATCATGAATGGCACAAACATTTGCAATGTCCTGGATGTGATCAATTGGGGTCGTATGATTCTCTCCTGTGAAATATGGGATATTCTTCAATGCTACCACTAGAATTGGATTATGGGCATTGAGATTGAGTGGACTACTCCCTGTGAAATTGACAAAGGGATTTGGCGGTCCTTGTGGTGGTTGTTGATGTGCCATCCTGATCGGCCTAAGAACCCTAGTTGACTAAAGGAAAGGTCTACGTGGCGGAGATGTTAATAAGGTTATGTTTGGTGGAGATAGAGACCTTTGTAATCTTCTTCCTCTCCTTCCTCTACCTGGTAATAACTGCAAGTATTCAAAGAAAATTCTTCTCTTGCTCTAGACCAAGTTTGGATCCTTCTCATGTACTTAGTCCACTAATAATATTGAAACCAATTGAAGTTTGATTGGAGTTTTCAGATGTGTTATTAGAAAGCCTCCAAAGGATGGAAATTCACCAAGACACACACTCAATCTTGACAAAATGGAAGTATTGACTTCCTGGTCCCACTGGGCATGCCAAAACTATTATCATGAAATTATAGCACCCATGATTGCTTGTGATTTATGTGAGATGCAATCAGTGTAACCTGCATAACATGGGATTATCCTACAATGTGGGACCTTGCAAGTAGGATAATCCTCTAGAGAAAACCAAATTATTCTCCTAACCTAGTGCCAACTTCTCCAAAGTTTAGAGAATGGAAAACTAAACTAGTCTCACCCTAATGATTCCCAAGGAGACAGGGATAGAAGAATACATAAAAATAAACCTACTCTAAAGGAAGGTGATGCACCAAGAAAGGGTGAGACAATCTAAGTGAGTGAAAAATAGGGAGAAAACAAGGTAAGAGAGGGTAGGTGGAGGTGCCACATTCTAAGACAATATTTAATTCCCTATATTCATAAATCACAACAAATTAAAAGGTCCTACAAAGAGATATAAACATGCACAATATACTTGCAAACATAATGGAAGGAAAAAGATGCAATACAACTCGAATTAGGGCAAGAAAAGCCACAAAATACCAATTTTATTTCTTAGAAACATGCACAATCCATTACAATATAGGCACAAGGAAAAATACTTTACAATAAGCCCAAATTTAAGGCCTTTAGCTCACAATATCTCTGGAACAATTTTGACAGAGTTCCTTTGCATTACAAAAAGTTTCCCTCAAAATGAGGCAAATTTTACAATATATAGAGCAAAAGAACCTCAAATTTGCTTCACCAACCAACCTACTTCATTAAATAGGCATGGGAAGCCATACAAATCCACTTCCCGAGGGTACTTTTCTAGTAGAAGAAGACATGGGTGCCATACTTCATTAAAACTAGTTGTTGAGATATCTTTTCACCCACCTACCTCACCTAATCCAAGGTCCGTCTTCGAGATTCATGTATTCAGCCGATAATTACATTTCTCTTGTCATTCGGTAACATTTTTCATTATTGTCATTTGGGAATGATTCAGCTGAAGTGTTGGTGCCCGGGAACATGTTCTATGTTGTCGGTGAACTAGTTTATATTGTCGACCGGTAACAATATTTTTGTTACTAGTCAAGAACATCTATACATGTGGCGAAATTTCAGGTGGCAATAATCCTTGTATTACTAACCAATAACACCATTTTTTTACCGATGGAAATGACCATATGTATTTTCGGCCGCAATGTTCGTATGTTACCAAATGGTAACGTTTGTTCTGTTGTGGCGAGATTTCTTTTAGTTACTAGTCGGTAACACTATTTTTATTATCGACCATGGTAACACTTGCTTTTATTATCGACCGGTAACACTATTTTTATTACTGGTCGCATACCACTTCCTTCATGCTATATACTCCAATGGTTCGACTGCACCATGGTTCGCCAACTCACCGTGAGGATTTACAAATAATTTCTTCCATCAAATGCCAATACTCTATCCATTTGGTTTTCCATTTTGCAGGGGTGCAAAATATGGATAAAAGTCACCATCCTCCATCAAAAGGGGGAGGGAGAGGGAAATGACGAGCCAACATCTAAGAAAATAGAAGGAGAAGGGGAGGAAGGTAGGGTATAAAAAAACTCTTCGGAAAAGTTGAGGGGAAGGAGGGGAAGGCCAACCTCAAGCAGGGGATTGGGGAGAGAGTGGAATGAGGGAGATGAGGGTGGAGTAAAAGGCTCAATCACAGGAGATAGAGGTGGTTGTTTAGAGGGAATCCCAATAGATGGGATTTCACCCTCCTCCTAAAGGACATAAAAGGGATTAGACGTGCTTGTTTTAGGAAAGGATTTGGGGACAAAAATAATTTTCAACTTAGGTGAATGGATAAGAGGATTCTGTTTAGGGGTGGTTTAGAAGGACAAGTCGGGGCCCTATGACCAATGCTCTTATAGATAGAACAAGCTTGAGGGACATAATCATATTCAATAGATTGAGTCTAAATCCTAAAGTCTAAAACTAGATCAATGGATTTGGGGAGAGGGAAACTAGTATCAATATTAACACAAAATCTAGCATGAATAAGTCTAGATTTGGATTTTTTTGCTTAATCAATAGCTATGAGGGAGCCCAACAACATAGAAATACCTTCAATGATAGAGGAATTCTAGAACTCCATCAAAAGATCGGGAAGGCGAACTCATATTGGTGTTTGTATCATTGTCTCGGTCTGAAGGCGAAGTTCATTTCCTAAGATAGAATCCATGTCTGTTGAAGAACCATGAACCACCAAGGAGAGCACAAGTGAAGTCTTATTAAAGACTAAAGGTGAACAAGATGAAGCCATTCGGTAATGTAGCAATCTACATGGAGCCACAAGGGGCCCACTTATTATGTAAAAATTTCGGATGTCTTCCCGAGAGGAGCAAGGCCCCATCAATTTTCTAATCGGAGAAAATACCCTTGAGGCAACCGCTACATCCATGACTTGAGAAAGAATATTCAATGTCAACTTTCTTTCCAACACTTGAGGTTCCAGCTTTATAGAGTGAGCCACCTTGGGAGATCCAAAAAACATTCTTCCAAGGCTCATCGAGAGTACGAGGAGCAAAAGTGTCGATTCGTCGGGAGGATCGGTGATCAGACCAAAAGGGCCCATCATTAGGGTTTAAAGGAAGAACAAGAAAATTCAAAATTCTTGAGCGGGAAAGTATAAAGAGGTAAATGGTGTGATTTAGATTTAATAAACATGTTTGGATTGACTTTTGGTTGTGCTTTACTGTAGATTATCTTGAGATCATACCCCAACATTTTTTAGACCCATTTCTAGTGTTCTTCAGATGATAAACATTACTCTAAGAAGTATTTCAAACTATCATGATCTATCTTTACTTTGAAATGTCTACCCATTAGATATGGTCTCCATTGCTTCACTACATGAAGTATGGCTAGAATTTCCTTCTCATAAACTGGTTTTGATATATTCTTACCTTCGAATTGGATGTTCTCAAAGCGAATGGGATGACCTTCTTGTATTAAGACTTTTGCCCCCATACCATACCATGAAGAATCACATTTAAAAATGAATGTTGTGTACAAATATGGGGTGGCCACAACTAGAGTGGTGCACATAGCCTCCTTCAACTTCTCAAATTCCATAGTAGTTTCCTCATTCCAATGGAAAAAGTCCTTGATAAATTTGTAAGTGGTGATTTTATGATGCCATAATTCCTTACAAATATGTGATAATAACCTATAAGCCCCAAAAATCCTCGGAGATTCTTTGGGTTTTGTGAACCTTCCATTCAAGCATGGATTGTAACACCCAATGTTATGCTTCAACAACTAAGGATTTTTTTATAAACATTAAGCTACCTTTCATGCCTTGATGATTTTCAAGTAAAGTAACAATTAAATACAACATTCTATTTAGGTTTACAAATCCCTTAATTCCTTTCATGTTGTAATGATTAACATTATTACTTAGACCAAAACTAAGTAATCCAACATTATTAATATTCCAGAATCCATCTTGACAACCTATGATAACCATGTGCAACTACAAGGGTTCCATATCTCCACGATCCCCCTTAAACACTCTTACGAGACGATATACATTATATACCTTTGGTTATACCTTTTTAAAGGTTCAGAGATCATGTGCATCTTTTTAGTGTCATCCAGTAAGGCATGCAAGTACTTCACTTCAACTTAAAACAATTGAAAGAAGAAATGGTGAACAAATAATGCAATCATTCCTTTGCACTATTGTGGCCACAATTTTTGGCATTGCACTAACAAGCCTAGTTTCGTGACTTGCACATAAGCCACTCAAAATATTGTCTTCCAATCACCACACATCCACCTCCACATAATTATCATGATTTTTCTTCTCATTGTCTAAGTATTAAGTTCATAGTTAATCATTTTAGTTAATCATTACAATAAGTAATTTGATTAAATTCAAAATCTACATGTATCATGGCTCGATAATCGGTCTCTGTATCCCCGGTACCACCTTAGGATCCCTACGGGAAATGTTTCACTCACGTAATGACTTGCATCATTACTCATTTGATACCCTCCCCATAGCCATCCTTAGTTGGCATGGACAAGGTTCCTTTGACACGATTATCACTCCATGACTCATATTCTTCATTGTTAATTCAATATGATAAGATAAACATCACGTATGAACATTAAAAATCACTTAGTCATTTTAGTTTACTAAGTCAACTATGTACATCTATATTGTTCCTTAAGATCACGATGAGCCTTCGTACTTTTTCCTATATTGTTGTAACTATTTTCACACTAGGAAATAATGGAATCTAGTATGTTACTTACAACGATAATACTTTAACTTAAAAGTGTATGTTGATGTTGTTAAAACACAATAACATGTTTCTTATTGTTTCACACATATAAACTATCATTTATCATTTTGTCATCCATGATTAACATGTATATCCTTATACTTATCTCTTTTAAGTGTCATATTGCATTCCTTCTTTTGTCTTAATATTTTCATTACAGGTTCATTAATCATAACAACTTACAATAGTTCTTCTACACAAAAATAACAATGAAAGGTTACTCAATGATACAAATATGTCACTTTATACAATCATATTGATCTGAGAAATCATCATTTATTTTATAATCAATACTTAATACATTTTCACAAATTGATTATTGAAGAAAATTATTTAATACATCGTATATCACCTTAAACAACTATGAAGTTATTATTTCGCATAAAATCACGTACAAATATATTTATTACATTCATTTAAATCAATATATTAATAATCAATGCACGATGGTTCAAGCATTATCTATATCTTTAGTTACTTAACAATACCAATCAGTCCCACAAGCTATAAAATTGTCATGCATGGTCATTCCTTGAACCGACATGATTATTGCCCTCACATGCATGATGTTTTGTTATGATCTAAATGATCGTAAAAGAATATCCATGAATACACTCATAACTTCACAAATCGATTTTCAACATCATCATTATTAAACTGATTATTATATGGAGTTTATGTTTTCAAGAAACATAAAATTTAGTTAACATCAATATCCTACTCAAGATAATATCCCAAAGAAATGATATCTAGCAAGGAACTACTATGTCCTCAATAAAATCATTCTTCATGTTTATCCTTATTTCATTTTTAATTGATCAAGACAATATTAAGAAATGTAATAAAATATAATTTCCTATCTAATCATTTTAATCAAATAGATCTATCGAATGTCCCTTCTCCATTCCTTATTCTTACCCATTACGAAGTAACTTATCACATTTTCAAAAAGAATAATTAAAATAATAGAATAAGAACTCAAATGTAAATGACCTCATTATTCTATCTTATCCTCACTCAACCCCACAATTCCATTTTACCTCAAGGCATGAGTTAAAAAGCAATTAGCTAACATGAACATTGTAGCAACACTAATTACTAATCAAGGCTAAACAAGCAATGTGGATTCTAGTTTCAACAATAAGGTATATGAAGGAAGACATTGAATCGAAAATGAGTTTACACAAATCCAAAACAACATTTTTAACTTCTAACAAGAATCAAGTGTCTTCTAGCTCATAAACTAAGAATTTGCACAAAACCAAACTGGAGTAATTCTTATCCTAAAAACACCAATTTTTGCATAAGGATATTTTAAAAATCAATATTTGATTTTAACCATGATCTCTTGCAAATTTAACTAATAACTTCGAGACAAATTCCACAATAGTATATCAAACACCAACCCTTCATTTAAATTTCAACCCAAAACACATGCTTTATTCAAATTTGTACTAGGTAAAGTAGAAATATTTTTCTTGTTTCTTCCACAAACCCACAAAAATTCAAAAATTACTAACACCATTGGTTTGTCTCTGCGATCGATAATCAAATTAAAGGAAGAAATACGTAGTTGATCTGTTCACATTGTTATAGAAAAGGCTCGATATATAATAGATGGTTATTATTCTAGTCACAATTATACCTCTAGATTATAACCACAAAAATATTGACCATAAAAGTAACTTCTAGTAATCCCCATTTAATAGATTCAAATGTACATTTTGCATTTCCTTGATAATCTAAGAATGAATTCCCATAACTCTCTCTCAACTCTAGAAACCTTATTTCATTATTTAACAAAGGAAAAACAAAAACAAAGATATTTTACCCAATGTTTCATTCCAAATTTAAATATATTTTAAGACAAATCTCTGTAGACCTAGATAAGGAAGTAAACCCTTTTATTTTCATCAAACCAGAACATAACAACAAGAAAGGGAGAAGAATAGCCATGCCTTCGATAAAAATATCTCTGTCATTTCCTTCACGTATCTTCATGAAATTTCGAAGTAAACAAATCATCGTATACCAGAAAGATGTCCACCAATTTAAAAGGAATGCTTTTTGATACCCAACAATATATACTTTGATCTTTATCATAACTCAAAATATCTTCAAAATACCCCCTTGAAACCGTCATGCAAAACTTGCAAAAATAGATCTTCAACAAAAACAATAATGTGAAAATAACCCAACCATGCATGTGCTTAGCTTCCCGAAGAAGCTTCTTATTTTTTTGAGGAATTTAATTCTCATAATTCATGCAAAAATGCCACGTAGTGAAAACTTAAATTTACCATCTTCCCTCTAAAAATGGCGGTGGCTTAATCTATTGGTCAAATAAAATAAACTAAAATAAACCTTTATCTTTGCATGGGTCATTAATGACTAACTAATTAATTTAAAAAATTAATTTCAATTTCGAATATGGCCAAGTCCATATTGTTATCCACTTATTCAAAAGCCAATGAGTATGGTTGATGACCATATGTCTTACCAAAACAAAAAAGTAAGTCAATGGTATATGTTTTAAGACCATAATACTACCCACAATAATAGCCCAACAACTTAACTTCCACCATTTAATCATTTTATTTTCCCAACCAAATGAGTATAAACAAATCAACTTCAGCCATAACATGTCAATCCACATAATATTTTTCCAACTCTATTACCCAATGCAAATGGAGTATACCTTATTAGTTTAAAAAAATTAAATTCTCATTAATGGTCAAATGCTAGTTTGATCATTCTAGATCGATAATCACTTAATATGGAGCAAGATCGGTTAAAGGAAAGAATCAAACCAAATGAGTTTTGATCCAACGCATAATACAATAAATCAACTCGCTCATCAAATAGAACATTATATGTGCTATGATCTATCTTACTAGAAGCAATCAAATTAATAATCAAATACCATCATGATTAATATAATCTTACTCGATAAAAAGATCGTAAAGCCAACCTTAAAATTTTACCTTAACGATCCCGAAGTTTACCTATCAATTGTTGAAAGCCATCATATTGCTTTACGATCGTTATGATGGTCATCGTATAAAGCCAAAAGAGTTAGTATCTTTTAATCAATTATTATTATTTCTAATAATTGAAATAATACATTTTAGCTATGTACATATATATCATGTATCACAACTCATTATTTTTTGCAAGAAAGATGCACAAGAATGTGAATAACAAGTACAATAACCAAGCAGTATACCAATGCATCAAAATCATCACACACAATAATGTAAAGTAACCTCATATAACAAGTATAATAAAAAATGAGTTGTGACTTAATAATTAATCATAGTCGCAAGGTGAGGAGTGTAGGTGCAGTGTTGGCTATGCACCTATACACATGCATATATTTTCTTGTGAAAATATGTATACGTGTATAATGGCATACACGGCCTCACACATAGCCAATCAACTTGCTTTTGTGGGATAATTATTACTTCATAAAATATTTTTGTAATGCAAAACAAAATGGAAGAGCGTGATTTGACATACTTCCCCCTTAATGAATCATCATCCCGATGATTTAACTCATTAATAGCAATTAGAATTATCAAACACAGATTAATATGACATCTAAGGAGATCGATCACCAACATTTTCATCCAAACCACTTGTAGCTTTTCCCATATTTCAGTCTACTATATTCAAATTTATTGGTTGTAATAACCTTTCAAACTAGTAATAATTACCACACAGCTTAGGAATATGACATAATTTTGTCATTACAGTCATTCATAATATACAATAATATTTGGTATACATAATAGATAGTCAAAAATAAGTTATATTTCATTGAAAAATAAGGAAAACACTATTTTTATTTCATCCAAGTCTTCCCAAGCTACAAAGTTCATTAGAACACTTGTCTTTCAAAACGATAAACCGTTGACTTACGTTGAGACAATCAATATTAATCAATAATTCATAAGTCCCTAAATAAACTTACGTTACAAATCCAATTTATGTGATGAAGTTAAACAATGTTAATGTTGTATTGACAGACGTAGGTCTATTGTTTAAACAAATTTCTTTTCATATGATGAATACCATATTTCTCATTCGGTTCCCAACTAATCACTAGATACAAAGAACTCAATTATATTGATATCAAATTGGAACAACAATAGGAATCCTACTTAACTTACCCTATTTTTCCTTCTACTTCTAGGAATAACTTGTTCCTTTTCTTGGTTATTAGCCACCACAACATTGTTATGCTCTTTTCATGCTGGAAATTATAACATATGTTACTTTGTGTTTCATCCTAACAATACTCATTTACTAGCCATATATTTTCCACTTCTTTTCCTAAAAGTTACAAGTGAGAAAGAGATGACGCTCTTTTTATAATTTTTCTCTTTACGAGTTGAAATTTCTTACAGATTCTATTCTAGCCCACTTGTGGATTTTCTCGAAAATTTCTTCCATAGTAGACAACCCATACCTATCTACTTCGTCTACCCAATTTTGGGTTTAATTTCATATTATATTATAGCTCCAAAACTCTGTCATCAAATAAAATTCACTAATCAAGTGTTTTCCTTGTTGATGGTTACCAATTAGTTCAAGTTATTTTACCTTAATTGATCATTTCCACTCATTACCAATTGCTCAAAGGTAACTATCTAGGTTTGAGTATCTTGAAGGATTGTTAGAATTTTATCTAACTTCTTAACCATGAAACCTATAGTATAATTTGGTCTAGTTCTTTTCCATGGTACGTCCTTCACATATCCATTTTATTTAGTTAACAAAGTAAACTATTTAGTTAGCGTAAGGACCCATTAAGTCTAAGAGTTGAACCTCGCTCGATACCAAAATGTAATACCCAATGTTATGCTTCAACAACTAAGGATTTTTTTATATAAACATTAAACTACCTTTCATGCCTCCATTCATTTTTAGCATGCAAGATATAAATCCAACATTCTATTTAGGTTTACAAACCCCTTAATTCTTTTCATGTTGTAATGATTAACATTATTACTTAGACCAAAACTAAGTAATCCAACATTATTAATATTCTAGAATCCATCTTGATAACCTATGATAACCATGTGCAACTACGCAAGGGTTCTATGTATCCATGATCCCCTTAAACACTCTTACAAGCCAATATACATTATATACCTTTAGTTAGACCATTTTAAAGGTTCAAAGTTCCTGTGCATCTTCTTAGTGTCATCTAGTAAATCATGCAAGTACTTCACTTCATCTCAAAACATAATTGAAAAAGAAATGGTGAACATACAATACAATCATTCATTTGAACTATTGTGGCCATAATTTTTTATCATCACAATAGAAGCTTAGTTTTGTGATTGCACATAAGCCACTCAAAACCTGCCTGACACTCACTGCACATTCATTTCAACATAGTTATCAAGATTATTTTTCCCATTGTTTAAGTATTAAGTTCACAGTTAATCATTCTAGTTAATTGTTACAATAAGTAATTTTATTAAATTCAAAAGCTACATGTATCATGGCTCGATAATCGGGTCCCATGAATCTTGTCAGTACCACCTTAGGATCCCTATAAGAAAGGTTTCACTCACGTAATGACTTGCGTCATTACACATTCAATACCTTCCACGTAGCCATCCTTAGGTGGCACAGACAAGGTTCTTACGACACGATTGTCTCTCTATGAATCCTACCCTTCACTATTAATTCAATATGATAAGATAAACATCATTTATGAACATTAATAATCACTTAGTCATTTTAGTTTACTAAGGTCAACTATATACATTTGTACCATTCCTTAAGATCACGATGAACCTTCATAATTTATCCTATATCGTTGTAATTGTTTTCACACTAGGGAATAGTGGAATCGGGTATGTTACTTATAACGATAATACTTTAAGTTAAAATTGTATGTTGTTGTTGTTGTTAAAATACATCAACTTGTTTCTTATTGTTTCACACGTATAGATTGTCATTTATCATTTTTTCTATCCATGATTAAGAGATATATCTTTATACTTATCTCTTTTAAGTGTCATATTACATTCCTTCTTTTGTCTTACTATTTTCATTATAGGTTCATTAATCATAACAATAACTTATAACATTTCTTCTACACAAAAATAACAATGAAACATTATTGATACAAATATGTCACTTTATACAATCATACCGACTGAGAAATCATCATTTATTTCATAATCAATACTTAATACATTTTCACAAATTGAATATCGAAGACAATCATTTAATACATCAAGCATATCACTTAAACAATTGTGAAGTAATTCTTTCACATAAAATCAAGTACAACTATATTTATTACATTCATTTGAATCAATATAATAAGAGTCAATGCATGAGTTTTTAAGCATTATTTGTATCTTTAGTTACTTCACAATACCAAATACCCCCAAGTCAGTAAAAATTGTTATGTGTGGTTAGTTCTTTCAATGAGACATGATTATTCCCCTCACATTCATGTTGTTATGTTATGATCTAAATGATCGTAAAATAATATCCATGAAAACACTCATAACTTCACAAATCAAATTTCAACATCAAGTATTATTAAAATGATTATTATATGGAGTCTATGTTTTCAAGCAACACAAAATTTAGTCAACATGTAATATCCTACCGTCATGATAATATCCCATAGAAATGATATCTATCAAGGCAACTACTATGTCCTCAATAAAATAATTCTTCATGTTTACCCTTACTCATTTCATTTTTAATTGATCAAGATAATATTAAGAAATGTATAGAAATAGAATTTCCTATCTAATCATTTTAATCAAATAGATCCGAATGTCCCTTCTCCATTCCTTATTCCTACCCAAACCCTAAAGTAACTTATCACATTTTCCAAAAGAATAATTAAAAGAATAGAACAAGGCCTCAATTGTAATCAACCTCATTATTCCATCTTATCCTCACTCAACCCCAAAATTCCATTTTACCTCAAGGCATGAGTCAAAACAGGTTAGGTAACATGAATGTTGCATGACAACACTAATTAGCAATCGGGGATAAACAAGCAATGCAAATTCCAGTTTCAATAATAAGGAATATGAAGGAAGACAACGACTCGAAAATGAGTTCGCACAAAGCCTAAACAAAATTTTTAAATTCTAACCAGAATCAAGTGTCTTCTAGTTCATAAATTAAGAATTTACACAAAACTAAACTCGATTAATTCTTATCCTAAAACCCCAAATTTTGACATAAGGAGATTTCAAAATCAATAGTTGAATGTAACCATGAGCTCTTGGCAAGTTGTAACTAACAACTTCGAGAGAAATTATAGTATATTATAGCAAACACCAGCCCTTCATTTAAATTATGCTTTCAACCGAAAACACATTCTCTATTCAAATTTGGACTAGGTGAAGCAAAATCATTTTCTTATTTCTTCCAAAACCCACCAACAATTCAACAATTACTAACACTAACAGCTTGTTCGTAGTCGAGAACCAACTTAAAAGGAATAAATACGTAGTTTATTTGTTCAATATTATTATAGACAAGGCTCAATATAACATATAGTTATTACTCTAGTCACAGCTTATACCTCTAGATTATAACTACACAAATATCGACCATAAAAGTAACTTCTAGTAATCCCCAAATTTACTAGATTCAAATGTATGAAATGAATTTTTTTGATAAGCTAAGAATGAATTCCTTAAACTCCATCTCAACTCTAGAAACCATATTTCATTATTCAACAAAAGAAAAATGAAAACAAACATCTTATACCCAACGTTTCATTATAGATTTGCATATATTTTAAAAGAAATCTCTGCAGATCTATATAAGGAAGAAAACCCTTTTATTTTCATTAAACTAGAATGTAACAACAAGAAAGGGAGAAGAATAGTTATGCCTGCAATAAAAAGATCTATGTTATTTCCTTCACATCTCCTTACAAAATTTTAAAGAAAACAAATAATCTTGTACTTAAAAACGCCACCGGTTTAAAACAAAGGAATGTTTTTAATACCCAACAATATATACCTTGATCTTTATCATAACTTAGAATAGATTCAATAGATCCCCCTTGAAACCCTCATGCACAACTCACCAAAACAAAGCTTCAACAAAAACAATGTAAAAATAACCCAACCATTCATGCGCCTAGCTTCCTAAAGAAGCTTCATGTTTTTTGAGGAATTTAACATGCATAACTCATGCTTAGATGCCACATGGTGGACAACTTAAATTTACCAACTTCCCTCTAAAAATGGCGGTGGCTTAATCGATCGGTCAAAGAAAAACAACTAAAAAAAACCTTTATCTTTGCATGGGTCATTAACCGACCAACTAATTAATTTAAACAATTAATTGTGATTTTGAATATGGCCAAGTCCATATTGTTATCCACTTATTCAAAATCCAATGAGTATGGTTGATGACCATATGTCTTACCAAAACAAAAAGGAATTCAATGGTATATGGTTTAAGACCATAATACTAGCCACAATAATAACCCAAACAACTTAACTTCCACCATTTAATCAATTTATTTTCCTATCCAAAGGAGTATAAAAATATTAACTTCAACCATAAAATGTCAATCTGCATAATTTTTGTCCAACTCTATTATCCAATGAAAATTGAGTATATATTATTAGTTTATACAATTTAAATGTTCATTGTAATGGTTAAAGGCTAGCTTGATCAATCTAGATCAATAATCACTCAACATGGAACATGATCGGTCAAGGCACAAATCAAACCAAACAAGTTTCAATACAATGCATAATGCGATCAATCACGATCATCAAATAGAACATTATATGTGCTATGATCTAGCTTACTAAAATAGTCAAGTTAATAATCAAAGACCATCATGATTAATATAATCTTACTATTAAAAAGATCATAAATTCAACCTTAAAATTTTACCTTAACAATCCCGAAGTTTACTTGTCCATTGTTGAAATCCATCATATTGCTTTATGATCAATGACCGTCATAATGTCAAAAGAGTTAGTATATTTTAATCAATCATTATTATTTCTAATAATTGAAATAATACATTTCGGATGTGTACAAATTTATCATGTAACACAAATCATTATTTCTATAAGCAAGAGGAACCGAGAATATCAATGATAGGTAAAACAACCAAGCGAAGAAACCAATGCATCGAAATCATCGCAAAACAAGGTAAAATAACTTCATATAACAAGTGCAACAAAAATGAGTCATGACTTAATAATTAGTCAACAAATCATGAGGTGATGAATGCGGGTATGGTGTTGGGTATGCACCTATACACATGCATATATTTCCTTATGGAAATATGTGCATGTGTATAATTACATACATGGCCTCATATCAACACCAATCAACTTACTTCTATGGGTTAGTTATTGTTTCACAACATATTTTTACAACCCAAAACAAAATGGAATGGT
This sequence comes from Taxus wallichiana var. yunnanensis, assembly GCA_018340775.1. NCBI lineage: Eukaryota > Viridiplantae > Streptophyta > Pinopsida > Cupressales > Taxaceae > Taxus > Taxus wallichiana. Next base: position 706,749,712 of record CM031238.1, on the reverse strand, counting down.
CATTATCTTGTTAGGATCCACTTTAACATCTTCATAAGAGACAATGTGACCCAAATAATCAACCTCCTTGACTCTAAAATAATACTTAGAGGGATTTTCATAAATTTGATGGTGATCAAGAGTTTCCAACACCTTATTTACATGATGCAAGTGTTCCTCCCATGTTTTACTATAGATTAATATATCATCAAAGAACACTAAAACAAACTTCCACATAAATGGATTAAAGATAGAATTCATCAAACTTTGAAATGTAGAGGGTGCATTTGTTAGTCCAAAAGGAATTACCAAAAACTCATAATGGCCTTCATTTTTGCTGAAGGCTCTTTTATGAACATCTTCATCCTTGATTCTAATCTAATGATATCCAAAACAAATATCAAGTTTTGTAAAGTAAACAACACCATGCAACTCATCTAGAAAATCATCAATTATAGGAATATGAAACTTATCTTTGATTGTGTACTTATTGAGTTTCCTATAATCTAGACACATGCACCAATTGTCATTTTTTTCCACACCATCACTATAGGAGAAAAGTAAGTACTTTGAATATGACGAATAAGCCGGGCTTCTAACATCTCTTGTACTATCTTCTTAATCTAACTCTTTTGCATATAGGGGTACCTATAAGGTCTAATGTTGGGTAGTTGACTCTATGGTACTAACTGGATGGCATGGTCATGGTATCTTTTTAGAGGTAAACCTTTTGAAATATTTCCAAACACAAATAAGTGCTCATCTATAACTGCTTACATATCTGATGGTATATATGTATTCTACTGATGTGCTTCCAATGAAAATAGTTGTGCCACAAACCCCTCTGTACATTTGCTTTATGAAATTTTTGCATTTGGTAAGAGCTCGCCAACTGTGGGCACTTTTCTCTAATATTTTTAGTTTAAAAGTCCTCCTTGTGACTGAAATCATATGTACAACTATTGTAAGTTCATTTCAATGGTTCCCAAGGTGGTAAGCCATTAAACTCCTAACACAATTTTTGCTCCTCCCATAACAACATCATATGTAGGGCTAGTTAGCAAGTAATCTCCCATGGTGAGATTAATGTTATGGAATTTTCTTAAACAACTAATAATTCCCCATTAACGATTAGTACTTGACATTCTAGAGTTGGATGAACAAAGCGCTTCAAGTAAACCACGATTAATTATTGATGAAGTTATGAGTACTTCCCCGAGTCAATCAACGCTATTACCCTCTATTTTTAAGAATCCAACCACTTTGAGGGTTTGTGGAGTGCCAATACCTAAAATTTCATGACATGATATCGTTGGCTGGGGATCTCCTAACTCCTCCTTTAGATTGGTCATGACCTCTACATCTTCATCTTCTTCATACTCTTCTTCATTAGGCCCCTCAATGTAGAACAACTCTTTTCAACACATTTATGTCATGTTCCATATTTGCTGTCACAATTAAAACATAACCATTTTACTCTCTTTTCTTCAATTTTTTGAGGTGTTAGTCTAATTGGCCGAGGGAATGATGGTGTTAAGGTGCTATGATATCTGATATTAGTGACAATTTGTCTCCTACTGGAAAGAAATTTTTCCTTTTCCCTACATGCCATGATAATAGAATCAAAAACCTTATGAGGATTAAACATACACACATCATTCTCAATGTGTTCCTTAAGATCCCCAAGAAATAGGTCATTCAGATTCTCTTTAGTAATATTTTCCACCCATAAGGAAATGTTTTGGAATTGATAAATGTAATCCTTGATTGATCTTGTTTGTCTTAACTTTGATAATTGTCTCAAGTAATTCTCTAAAAACTAGAACTATAGTGCAATTACAACTCTTTGGTAAATATTGTCCATGTAACATTGATACCACTCTTTTGGGTTTGACCACATAACTATCAATACCAAATGAATTGGTCAGAGTTCAATATACAATGATTTCATGATCACCTTTTGTCCTGATGGAATCTAATGTAGATCAAAGAGATTCTCCATTTGGTTAATCCAATTAAGTGGATCCTTTCCATCAAACTTATGCATTTACCCTTTTAGAACCATGTTACTAACTGCAGAGTGTTTGTATTTAGATTGGGCATGTTAGAATATCCACCCTGGCTAGTTTGTCCATTACTTTGACTTGAAGATCCACCTTAGTTGATATGAGTATGATTGAATTGTGGTTGATTTGCAAGAATATGATGACCCTTTAGATTTGTACTAAATTTTTGTATGAAATCATCTAATCGTTGTCTAATATTTTCTACATATTCTTTGTTGGCCATCTTAGACTCTAGGTTTCACAGATGGCTTACCTTATGATCCATCGGAGTAAACCTTATCCCTAAGGAATCCATAGTTACCCCTTCCGAATCTAACTCCTCAACTACAATTTCATCCTTATCTGGAGTTTTACTTGGAGTGATGATATTATTGTTTCTCTTGTGGAAGGCCCCTTCATGATGCCCCAAAAGAGTAGGATTTAGTGATTAAGATAACAATTTAGGGTTTGGGATTTAGATAATAACTCAACAAAATATGAAAAATCTCAAAAATAGGCTTAAACTAATTTTTTCTCCTCTTTTCGAAAATGTAAAGAACTTGGAAAAATTCCACAATTTGTGGCCTATAGAGTAAATTTAGTAAAAATCCTAAAATTGATATATTTTTTGCAAAACAAGTCAAAAATTCTTGAAATTTGGAGAGGATCTTACTTGATCGCTTTTGAATACCACCAAAATTTTAATCGGTTTAGAGATATAGTTGAATCTTCACAATTAGGTTTTGATGCGGTTAAGTGAGATCAAGCTCGATACCACTTGTAATTAAATTACTTAGATAAATATGAATACCAAAAACAATAAAACAAAAAAGAATGCAAGATTGTAGATAAATGATCACAATATGCAAGTAGAATAGCTTATCCACTTCAAGGGCAACCTCCAAACTATACAATAAGACTCAAATGTTCAATATGATGATGAACTACTACCTACTAACTTCTATATATACTATTCCTATGTTATGGCCATCACCAAGGTCAATCCACTAATGATAATATAACACATATGAAAGAGATACACCATGATAAGAAATTATGATAGCCACAAGTCGGCCATACACATCCAATGTAAGATATAGGATTAAGAGCATAACACGTATATAAAAAGGTTCTAATAGCTAGCCTTGACTATGTTCAATGTCATTAGTCACAAATATATTGACATAAAGGTAATGAGAGGAAATAACATGGAGGAAAAAATAATACTTAGCGAGAATGTGTGAAGGTGAGTGAAGGTGTTTTAATGAGGTTTAAAGGTGATAATATTGAGGATGTCAAGTGGTCGATATAGGGTAGTAAGAAGATAGTAAGGAAGGTGGTAGAAAGGTAGAAAGGAAGGTAGTAGATGGGTAGAAAGGGAAGATGCTAGGGTGGGATATGATGATGCCACACATATGAATATCTCACTATATTTTTCTTATCAACTAAACCATGCTCCCGGTGATGCCACTTGAAGTCCGCACTCGGGCTGGCTATTATTGTACCAATAACATGTAAAGAGAATTCATTAATAAGAGTGAAAAAAAAGTTTTGTGCATAAGTTAGAATACACGAGAAAATAAGGACCATGTTTTTCATTGAAAGGTTAGCCATTAATATGTTTAATAGGGTGGAAGTGACTCAAACTTGCATTGCAAGATCAAAGTTAATCAAATAATAATTTCATAATATCGCATCAAATTTTTGTATAAACTAAGCAAATAGAATAGCTTGTCTAGGGACAAACAAGATAATCGGCATGGGGAGTTGTTGGCCCTTACTTTTGACTAAGTACAAATTTTCAAGCATAATAAGAACTACTCAATGTGTGGAGGGCATGGACATTTTGGGTACTCCAGAGAAAGACAAGATAATCGATGTGGTTAAGGGTGCATCGTCAACATAAATCTTTGTGCAAATTATAGAGAACAGGAAGCGGGGTACACAATAACTACCATGGGGAGATGTTGGCCTTGATTTTGAATAATTATAAATTTGTAATCACAATAAGATCTACTTAAGGTGTTGAGGGCATAAAAAATTTAGGCACTCAAGAAAAAAGGTGAGATAATTGATCCGGTTAAGGGTGCATCCTAAACATAAAGATTATGCAAATTATAGATAGCGGAGCAAGGAAATACAAGATAATTATCATAGGAGATGTTATCCCTTAATATTAACTAAGTATACAAGTGCACACATGATAATAACTACTCAAATCATAAGAGCATGGAAATTTTGGGTGCTCAAGATAAAAGATGAGATAATTGATGTGGTTAAGGGTGCATCTTCAACATAAACATTGTGAAAGTTGTAGAGTGTAGAGCACTAAAACAACCGACACGTGGGTGAGAGAGATTTGTTTGTTTTTTCTAATTATAGAACCCATTGAGAAAATCATATATGCAAAAAAGTGTAACAAGTAGTTGTGATTTTTTTCGGAAGAATGAAGTAGTTCTTAATAACTATAAAAACACATATTGATTTTGGTTTAAAGGTCGGTTGTTTTTGGGCACTATTTGGTTTATTATATTTTGATCAATAATTAGGAATGTAAAAACCTTGTATGAATTACCACTATTACTCAATTGTGGGAGAAATATAGATGTATGATATCTGGATGGTCTAAGTTTTTGTTTCATCTATGATATTTATGTATGCATGTGATGTTTATGGATTCAATGATTGAATGGACGTGAATTTCTGGTTCATGTTTTTGCTTAAGATTTAATTAAATCCACATGCATTCATAATTTGAATGAATGAATATGATAGATCTAATTATTATTGATGTGTTTAGATTATATGGAATTCCATTAATGGATATTTTATCCCCATTATAACAAACAACCCAAAATAGAAAAGGCTTGGTGATCTCTCATTGGGTGGGCATCGAAGGGAAACCTTTAGTCAAATGTTGACAATTAGATTAAAGTTTTTATCTTCCAAGGTATGTGCTTGGGGTGCATGGATCAGGATAGAGGAAGTAGTTAGAATTGCCCCAATTTTTAGTTTCATTACTAGATTTTATTATTTTTGGTGATTTAATTAAAACAATTGTTAGAGACAATCATGTTGAATGTGTTGAGAAATGATTCAAGGAACAAAGCTTGATTTTTTTACCAAGTATCTAGGCCATGGGAAACATGATCCAAAGAGATGGGTAAAAGATGAACTATATAGCTTCCTTCATGATATATTCTTATTTTAACTCCCTAAGCATGTGCACATGTGGTTAACAACATATGTTTTTGATATAGGAAAAAATATCGGATGTAATTATTATTGGATAACAACACACATAGATTTGTTAGAGTGTTAAATGAGAATTGGACGTGTGTAGTTGATGTCTAGTGGATGGGCACACTATGAAGATATTTGTTAGAGTTTGTGATCTCAACTTCCTCATGTCTAGATGATGCGTAAAATTATTTTTATGCGAGTTGTGGAACATTTATATTGTAGGAATCATATTGAAGATTAATATGCTTTTGTTGGATTGAGGAATTGAAAATACTTGTGAGGAGCTAAACCCCCTTCCATTTGTGGACAAGTGAATGGTGTGTGAAGGAGAGCAACACAAGATGTGTAGACCTAGTGATATAAACATATTCTAAACCAATTTGAATGTGATGTTATCAATCATAGGTAGGAAATTTCAATGGTGGGAGACAACTTGGAGTGTGCGATAATTTTTTAGGTATGCTTTGATAGTGGACTATAAATTTTTTATAGAAATATCATGTCATGATCTAGATTTCACATAGCTAAAGCTTCATGGTGAGGCTTTCTGAGTTTTGAAAACATTCATAAGGCTTCTAAAATTATTGTTTAATTTTTGAAGTCCATGTGAAACTATGTAAAGATTCAAAGAAGAAGGGGGTGTGCAACGCTATGTGGCTACACACGATCATTCACCTTTTTTCAAGAGAAATGGTCCCATTACGAATTTGATTGGACATGGAAAAAACATTGGTTATTGTTAGGAATATATTGTTTAGTGATTACATTATATGGGTTAATACTATTTATAGAGTGGTAACTATTATATTAGGTGAGTTGTTGTGAGTTACAACAACCCACTTAAATAGGTAAGAGTGAGTTATGAGTTGTTTTCAACAACTCATAATATTAGATTAAGTTATTTACTATTTCATAGGAAAATTTCTCATTACATATTTGTATGAATTCCATATTAGAATCATCCCATATGAATCAAAATGAAAACTATTATCTATGTAATCCAAGGTTTTTTTTTTATATTTGGTAAAAAGTGGGTTTTGGTAGGGTCCCTACCCTGTTATAAAAAGGATCTAC